>LVTN01002009.1:10967-31645 GCA_001649415.1 Musa itinerans | reverse complement strand
TATATATATATATATATATTTGTGTGTGTGTGTGTGTGTGCGTGTGTATATATATGTTTTGATCAGTTCACCCACCAAATCTGGTTTTCGATGAAGGCTTCTTCTGCCCCGCCCACGGAAGAGGGGGCGTCAAGATCTCGGGCTCAGTCATCCTCTCGAAGGTTAGGGCTCTTGCATCTTTCTCTCTTCCATTCGCTAATGGTTAGGGCTCCGCAGATTGATCCCCACGAAGCCGGTGGGTCGAATGACAGAAGACCTAAACTAGAATAATAACATCCACATGTTCCCATTTGTCCATCTTTTTCATGTCCTGTAATTTCTAGGGTTCTTTTCATTACCTTTGCATGATGTTTTCAATTTTCCGGCTTATCGAGTATCTGCTAGTCCATTTAATGCCGAAATGTCTGCTGTAATTCGCTGGTCGAGTTGAAGCTGGTTATATGTTTTCTTAATTCAATATTCTCTTAACAATTATCTCTTACTCTAATATTTGAATATTTTTAGAGTTTATTTTCTTGAAATCGTAATATGATTCTTTCAGGTTTAATTATGAATTTCTAGCAGAATAACATACTTATCTTTCCTTACGAAAAAAGCAAATTGTTTCATAAAAGAGCAAATTCTCCAGGTTTATGTTTCATGCCATGCATGCAGTGACTGATCCATATGCAGAACCCATATTTGTGGATCGCCTTGGAACTGGCCTGGTTTGAGATTGGATCTTTTGCAAGAGCTATATTTTTAGACATGCTTTAGTTTTAACCTAAATATTATTATTATTTTTACACAGGATAGCATCTCAATTGGAGTGCGTTTAGAAGATTTTGGGCATGGTCAACCTGCTCCTATCTTATGTGAGAAAACAATTTAGAGTCCTTTTCTTCTGCACTTTTGATACTTTTTATCTCTCGATAATCTTGGAAAAGATATGTTAAATATCTTGCTAATGTTATGTATGCTGAAAACGTACCAGATTTGGGAATCATTTACAAATCTTTAGAGTTGTTAGTTCATGATATATGTGATATGTCAACGTAGAGTTTTGTATTCTTGCAAATCTTTAGTCTAGGATATTAGGAAGAAATCATTTACAAATGAAGACCAGCTATGTTATGTAAGCCCGTTACATGATTTACATGTAGTTGCAAAAATGCTTCTTTACAGTCTCACTTTTCACAATTGGACAAATTCATTTACCTTTGTAGCAAAATATTTATGTCCAGGTGAAACTGATGAAAGCAGCTTAAATTGGATAATAATTTTTTTTTTTTGCCAGTACAAAACAAAAGTTTCCAAACCTGATTTACAATTTAAAAATGTGGACCACCAAAAATTTTCCAAGAAAAGTAGTTTACTACAAATATTTGCTTCTGGTTGCAACAATTTTCAATGTTGATGGGTATAGGACCACAAAGATAGATATCAATGCAATTGGCTTTACAGTTAATTTTTAACTGTGCTGTTTACAATTAGTGCTTATTACTGAAGAAGGTAGTAGCTATAAGATTTTCCTAGGATCCTATTTTTATAAGAAAAGTGTATTTCTTTGAAGATTAAGGATGCAAATGGTCCATTGTGTTTGACCTGTCATTTTACCTACTTCAAACATTGTAATCTCCTCCATGTCATTTCCATCTATTGGAAGGTCAAAAGTGCATATTTTGAATGAGTGCATTCTCATTATGAAAAATTAAATTGCCTTCAGGTGATGGTGATCAAATATGATACTTGGAAGACCTGTTTTTCATTACACAATCAGATTGTGTTGCAATTCTTGCAGGTAACACACAGGCGCCCATCCCTAAATAGATGATTTCAATGTGAAAAGAAGTATCAGTTCATCATCTTCTTTGACTAACAAGTGCAATTTATAGCTACTAATGGCCTTTAATTCCCTTCCTAATTATATGTTATCTTTCACTGACATGTTAAGTCTATGTGTACAAGTGGAGCTCTTGATCATTCAACAACAAAATTGAATCTTCCTTTCATTGAGGTTTAATATTGGATCCAATTAAATATTTTTCATTTAATATGTTTAAAAATGTATGTTCATGTATGTGCATATGAATATGCATGAAGTAAACCAGTATCTGCCCTTGGACTCTAGGTTGGCAGTATCCACAATACATGTTGGACGTTGGCATTTGAATTGCAGTATGTAAGTCACATTTTCAATCATTGTCTTATTCTACTTGGTAGATGTCTTCATTGCCCAGACTGTGGTTCAGGTGGATGCATTGTCCCCTTAGGCTTCATCATACATCTAATTATGTTCACCCAGGATTCAGCATATGAATAAAATTGACAGACATGTACATAACTCTTTCTTTTTTGCTTCTCTCTGTGACCAAACTTTTCATATACAGGTTTCAACAGGCTGAGAATTCTTTGAAAATTTGATGGATGAGGGAAGTTACCTATCTGTAGGGAAGAAAGCTTTGGAAAAGGTTCTGGTTACATCAGGGAGAAGGATGGGATATGGTAAGCTTGGTTATAAAAGTAGAAAGAACTAAAATGCTTTGCTGTCTTTTAATGCAAAACAAAATCTACTTTGCTCCAAAACATTTTGGCCCAAGAGGGGATTAGTTTGACTGGTTGCTTGCTACTTGCCTTCCGCCAACTGAATCTTATTCTTACTTGTCTTTTTTGTGGTAATTGATTTTAATCATGTCCCTAGATCAAAAAGAAAAAAGGAAGTCTTTAACTTCAGCTTTGCCATGTGATGTTTTTTGTTTTTTAGTTGACACGACTGCGTTTTGGGACTACACTAGTTGGTTTTCTATTATTGCTTGCCTAAAAAATGATAAAGAAGTTGGACTTGATTGCATATATCACGAATGAGCACTGGGTGACCTATGACAGGAATTTCTTTTGTAGATATGATTATTAGGTTAGAAATCATACAAAGGTCGTAAATTAAATGTAGTGACATGTCTATAACCTTGATGTTGCTTAGGAATGTGAATCTGAAGGAGCCAATACAATGATGGAGTATCTTATATCTCTAAAACCAAGTCTGGTGAAAATTATGGTATTTTTATAATCTTAATATGGTTTATTTTCGTTTTGTTTTCTGATTTGTATACTTGTTAATGTCGTATGATTGTAGGAAATTTTACCCTTAAATTTGCCGATAACTTCACCTGTGATGATCCTTTAGGTTTCATTTAGTTATCTTGCTCTTCTTGCTCACCTATTTCTTACTTCAGCCACTTCTAAACACCTTTCAGCATAGCTTTTTGGAAGCTGAATAACTTAAATATTGCCAAACCAGGCGGATGGCAGTGTAGCCTCTGCATAAGGCCTTCGATTTGTTTTCACTTATTGATCAAGGATTATATATTGTTTGTAAGTAATGAAAGTACTTGTAGTTATTTTTACAAAACCTAGTTTTTTTTAGGAGTGGAACTAATTCCTAGTATATTGGGTGCAATTTATCATATTCTGCAGGACACTGGATCAGCAGGTGCATAAATTCATATTTGCAAATCGTATTTAAGCTTTTGATCAGTTACTGAATTGTTGTTTTGAAAAAATTCTAGACTTGCCATTGGCCATTTACTGGCCATTACCATGGGACATATGAATAGGAATCAGGACATAGGTAACTTCTGTCTGCTGTTCTGCTCCTGTCAATGCACCATGCAGTAACTGACATTTAACAGCATCTCGAGGAGCAATTGGATTCTAATGGGGTTAACCATGTTGTTTTGTGATGAAAAATATAATGCTAATGGACTGTTCATAGTGTTTTAGAATTGGCATTATCATTTCAAAGCCAAGTGAATTTACCTGCAGGGAGAAGAATCCTACAGTTGTCACATAAGTTACAAGCAGGTTCTCCTGTTAAAACAATTCTTTTTATGATGTTTGATCCGTTTTATTCCTTCAGTGAAATAATTATGTATTTTACATATACATGCTCACTGTAATTCTCCTTATCTGATGGCTTTTGATTCTAAACTATAGAAAGTAGCAGTTGACTCTGTGCAAGGAAAACCTTGCACCATAATACCGTAAATTTGCCATTGATCTGACACTTCTATCTGGAATTTCTACTGAAAAAACCATTCGGGAAAGCTGATTGCCATTTGCTTTTGGCAAATATCTCTATCGAAATTGATTGTATCTGGAATGGCCTTGGGAGTTTTAATCGATGCTGACTTTCCAATTTCTAAAGAGCTACTTTCATGACACTACTTGTGATTCTTGAGACTCTGGTTAAACATATTGGAAATATATTCATCACTTCGGACGTGACAGGTTAGTTCTGTAACATCTCTTTTTCACGAGATCTTTGAATTTTCTTAGTTCTAAAATAATCATTGGTTTTCTTTTAGAAAGTAAATCTGAAGCTTCTGTATGTAGTCATCAGTAGTGTAAGAGGCATCTGATGCGTTTTGATCTGGATTAGTGTTGATCTTGGTCCGAGGTCTATCCAGTTGCTTAGGCTCCTTGCATTTAGTTCAAGTAAACAAGTGCTTGAGTTTTGAGTAGCCTTAAGGCTATATGTGTGTTTTGAGCTGTTACTCATTCTCATTTGAAAAATCAGAACACCTGTTTACTCCTAGAGTCATCTCTCTGAACATTGTTATAGATTGACCAACTCTAATGAACTAAATTGTATATCTCAATATGAACTGGTGAAAAGAACATAAAAGCCATTGAAGGATCAGGTAGAAGACTATTTTCAGTCTAACAGGCTTTTTGAATTTGTTAGATGAGTCACAAAGAGGCAGGAGGATTGATTTTACAACAAAACACGGTGATCAGGTCTCTCTCCATATCAATCGGATGGAAGCTTCCATGCTCACCTAAGAATATTTTGTTGTTTTGGACTTGTAAACTGAGGTATTGTCTCTTTGCTCATCATTCTTTTCTGAAATCTCCTTCATGTATCAATAGTCATTAACTTCAGCATGTTTCCTATTAGATTCCTGCAACCTTTATGTCTCATGTTTTAGCTAGAGCAGATTATAAACACTACTAGGCTTCTTACAACCCATCATCTACATGAAGGGATTGTCATAGACTATAACCAATCTTCTTATAAGAGCTTAATCCTTGAAAGTTGTCTTCTAGCACTGTTCTCGTTGCTCACTTAGCAATGATTCAAGAAATTAAATAAATTGTTCAATTTGCTTTGGAGGTAGCTATATTTTTTTCTTTTCCGAGAGAGATTGCAATGAATCACAGGTATTTCTACCTACTCGGCCTGTTTAAATTGGATTATCAAATGAATATGGGTAGAAAAATAGATGCCTGAGTCAAATTAGGACAGATTTGAGTAATATTTAATCAGGTTTGCTAATAGATATGATGAAATTCTTGAGAATTCTATTTGCTATCATTTTTGTTGTGGTAGAGATTTATTTACATAGAAAAATTAAGTATTGAAGTCAGTCCTGAGACTAGTTTGATTGTCAACGTAGTAATTGGATTCAGGAAATGGATAGGATGAAATTTACAGCCACTTACAGCCATTTGCTTGATTAGCGCTCTCAATTATTTTCATGAAAAGTCTAGTTTGTATCCTTCAATTATGACATCTGAACCCACAATAAGATGGATTTGATTTGATGGTATATTACAAATTGGATATGCGTCAGTTGCAATGTAGGTCAATTTGAACTGGCTTCACTCAACCAGTCTCATCATTCCAAAGGAAAGCATGTAGCGAAATATTATGGGTTTTTGCATATCTATACTTGCAATGTTTGGAAATAGTATATTTGCTCCTCCAGATTTTAATATATATCCCTTTAAATATTTAGATTCTTTGCATATAACAAATTGTTTGACTATTTAAATTCTTTTTATATGTCACTCTTGTTAGCATCAAATCAATAAATCTATGTTAATTACTACTAACTATCACTAACAATGAGGTCAGAAAAATATTATAATTTGAAGTACCTAAAATGCCACTTATCATTTTCATTGAGTATTTAATTTCTTGTTTTTGAAACTTAAATTCAGAAAGGAAAATGTAAATGTTATTAATTTAAAAGGTATACATAATATTTTTGAAGCAGGATTAAATTTAATTGAAATTAAAGTATTAACATTGTCATACTCACAGTTAACTGACGAAATTTCTTATAGTGGTACATATGTAAGCTTTTGAGTTGTATAGAATTATTTACATATGCATAAACTTAAATTTAGAATGAGAAAACAATGAAAAATTACTAACTTATGAGGCATGAGTAATATGCATATTTCAATATTATGAGGTATTCGACTGGTGAATTGTTATGTGAAATTTTCACAATCCTTGGCCCATAAGCAGCTCCTACATCTTCTTGGTGTTTGATTAGGTATTTATTTGATGAACTACCAGTAAATTCTAGTTTATGCTCCCCACACCAATTTGCTTAAATACCCACTGATCATTAAATGATGATATGCGCATATGCTGCTGGAAACATAACTTAATCATATCAGTTAATTTATCTTAATAACCACAAGGATGGATTTGAATACCGTAACCATGTCGAGTCCCAAACTCTTCATTTCTCAATCTATTCCACTGAAGCATCATTCTCAACATGCATTTGGGATCTCACCTCATACAGTGAGTGCTGTGGAACCCCTGTTGGCCTTGTTCATTAATCAAAAACCCCAATCTCTAGAAGATGATGGCATCAGTGCCTGCTACTATTGGAATATGGGTAGTGGCTGGCACTCATCAAGTGCTTCATTCAATGGACATCATTGTTCCTGTCTTGGCAGGTTGTGAAAGAATAAACTAGATATACTTGAGAAGGGAAACCTTGAGGAGATTACATTGTTGGGCCAAGGACAAGCAAGCTTATGGTGTTAGATTACAGCTTTCTTGGCACCTTTGAGCTTTTGATATGCCATATTAAGGATGAAGCTACTACTAGTGATGAAAAGGGGTTTGACCTTACTTTTTGTGTTGGGGTCTTTCATGAGGTCACTTTAGCCTCCCAAAGTGGCCATTGTTATCCCTTAAAGTCCCAGCCCAGTGTTGGTCTCCAACAGCCATTCCACTCCTTTCCAAGTACAATCATCTCAGCACACAAAAGTCTAATGCTGGTCACAACACCACTTCGCTCTTCTTCAAGTACATTCATCTCATGCAACACACTTAGGAAGACCGGCAAACAAAAGGCTTTTGGCCACAGGCATCCCCACCACCGCCACCACCACCTCCACCTCCACCTCCACGTCCGCCTCCACCACCATCACCTTCATCTCTCCCCTGTAATGAGCCACTTGTACGCCTTATCTCTTTGATTGTTCTTGTCTGTGATTCCGTGCCTTTCTTGTCGTTTACTTGGGACAGGAAAAGAGAGCAGGTTGGTGACTTCTCCTGGACTCCCTCGTTGTTGTGTCGACCGGGAGATCCTCCAGGGATTGCGTGTGCCACGCTGGTGCTCGCCACTGCCTCACTCTGACACGCCATTTCCTTGTCACTGTCAGGGATCGGACTGTGCTCGCTGTGGGATGGACAAGTACGGTGGAAACCAAGAAGCAAGCAGAGCAAGCATATGACAGGAGTTCCGTTGGCTGGTACGTATCGTTCATTCTCTCACGTAGTATAAAGAGTTAACAGACTTGTCCTTAGGCAGAGCAGAAAAAAGTCTGCTCTTAAGAGCACAAATAATCTAAGCTTGATTTAAGACTACAGGCTTAGATTATATCCGTTGAGGTATCCTTATTTCTCATATCAAACATACTTAAAATTCCTCATCCTCGAAGAATATGCTGACTTAAGTATTGGGAAAGAATTACAAACATCTTTATAACATGAAGTGATGTATCTGCTTGATTAACTGGGTGTTCTCTGACAAGAATCCAAGGAGCAGCAATTCAATAGTGATCTCTGTAGAAATTTAGGCATCAAGATTGACAAGAAAGCTATGGGGTAGACAGTTTCATCACTGAAGCACTGAACAATACAGTGAGTGAGTTTATCTGCAAGATCTTCAGCTTCTGATCAGGCATGAAAGGGATTGAAGTTCACTCAAATAACCTAATTTTATTATATCGAGGAATTTACGCAACCATATCCTGTGCTCAGAGAACAGGCTTATGTCACTCTTCTTCTTATGCAGAAAAAAAAAACAAATCCAGGTTGCAGGTCAGCATATACATCTTGAATTGTCACATTCATTGTTATGCACCAGTTTTAAGATTCAAGCACCGCTTTATGATATGATATTTCATTTTCATACATTTTTTCATTTCTTATATAAGAAAATCAAAACTCAGTTTATATTTCAACACTTCAACTTAACCATCATCATATATCTTTATAGGCCCCAACTAGAAATTGGTTCCTGATTCATTTCTTGATATTTCATATCATAAAGGAGTAACCTTATATCAAGTAACTTTATCATGTCATAAAGGAGTAACCTTATATCAAGTAACTATATCATGTCATAAATGAGTTACCTTATCATTGTGTCAGGTTCTATCCTCTTTTTATTTTATATTATCTTAGAATAAAATAATGATCCAGTTATTTATTTTCAACTTAAATCTTGTATGGATGTGGTATTTTGATAGGAAGCTCATGCATTGGATTTATTTTGCCTTTTTTTATTTTCTTATTATTGTGAGAAATTATCAACTATAATATATAAGAAAAAACAATTAGTGGGCATTCGTTGTGTACACTACTTTGTGTAACACGACAAGGTCGAGAATTTATGTGTGAGTTCGAATGCACTGAAGTTATTATCTGGCTAGGAATAAGATGTGACCTTCCATGATCATAAAGAGATGCTCCCAAAAAGATATTATATATCTCAAAGTCCTATGAGTTATCCTTGCATACCATTTTCCACTTAGGATTTGTGTTAGTTTTGTGGCCCCATTTGAAGAGAGTGTGATATCTTAATTAGTCTTACACTAGATATAAATTACAACTGTAAGCATTCTTTTTAGAGTTGTGCAACTGTAATATTACAGAAGTTTGAGTTATGATTATATGGTATTTAAATAAATAAAGGAATATTTGGAAAAACATTTTGGCTCTGAAATTTAAAAAGATGAGTTTAATGTGATAATATTTTTTTTGGTATTCGAGTAAAAGTGGGAGAAAAAAAGGAATTTGGGATAGGGATTGAGACATATGGGTGTTGTGACGGGTTCAGAAGAACCCACCAATTAAGATGGAGGGGCAGCACAAGAGGACAAGGATTCCACTACCTCGCCCTCGTGCACTGCGGGAAAAGGAGAATGAAAGCAACAAAGTGGTGCAAGAGCTCCATGGGTGGGAGCGCCACTCGCCCGCAGACTTGTCCTCTGCCTTGGCGACTACCGGACAATGGCAGGGGAGGCGTAGCTCTCATGGGCATTCATCTTCCCAAGCTTTGTTGCCTGTTTCCAGGACAAATCCCTTTCTTCTTTCTTTCTACTGCTAATGTAAGCAAGAGCTTGAAAGAGAAATCTTGCTTTGTTGCCGCCAGGGCCCCAACCATTGGCAGCCTCCCTCTGGTGGCAGATGCTACATTACAGATGAAGAAAAGTTGGGGACTATTACGCTGCTGTCAGTGGAGGACAAGCTACTCTAGCTGAGAGCATGTGTTCATTTGCATCCACTTCCAATTTCAGAAAAAGTAGGCTGTCTCAGCTTGTCTCTTTGCCTCCCTGCTCTTCTATCCATCATCATTGACGCATTTGGATGCATACCTCTCTCTCTCTCTCTCTCCATCTCTATAAGCTACTGTTGAGAACCAAAAATGACGAGTCCAAAGTTGGGTGCGTCGCGGTCACTGCGGCGCGGTCGCTTCGGCCCGGCGAATCCAGCTCGTGAAGGCGTCGAGGGTCTTCATGTCGGCTCTATAATGCTTCTGGGTGAACTCGAGCAGCGTGGGCCACGTGAAGTCCGGATACGCCCTGGGATGGTCGGCGTCCACCAGCGCCCCTGGCGGGCGCACCACCCTGTCGGTGGCCGGGCACAAGAAGAAGGCCAGCGACTTTCGCGGCACCTCTCTGTTCACCACTGCTCTGTGTAGGCAACTCTTGTACCTCCCGTTCGACAGCGCCTACGCGGGGTGTGTTAACTCAACTCAGTGAACGGGATCGGGATTGGATGGGATGGTGGGCTTACCATGAAAGTGTCACCGATGTTGACGACGAAGGCGTCGGGCTTGGGGCTGATGGTGCGCCACCTGCCGTCGGCGAGGACCTGCAGGCCTCGGACGTCGTCCTGGTGGAGGATGGTGAGCGAGGTGGGGTCGCAATGGGGGCCGGTGCCCAGCGTGAGTTCCGGCTGCCGGCACGGCGGGTAGTAGTTCAGCCGCATTATCGAGTCGTTGCCCTCGAAGAAGTCCCGGAAGTGTGCCTCCCCCACTCCCAAGCTCAATCCGAGCACCTCCATTATCTCCAGTGACAACCGGCTCATCGCCTCGCAATATCGCTGGTACACCTCCCTGTCATCGCACCGTCAACGTCAGCTTAGCAAAGCGTACGATACCTTTGGCAGCTTGCTGTTGTCGGTCTCTCTTACCCCAAGTGGCGGAAGTCTTCGCCGAGGGCGTCGACGATGTAGTCCCGCACGACGCCTCCGGCGAGCGGCGAGGGGGAGAAGCGGAACGAGAGGGTTTCCTTCCACGGCAGCTTGCTCGCAAACCTCCCCGTGAAGCTGCTGGCGTAGCCGCAGCTCTCCCCGGGCTTCCGCCGCGCCAGCTGCTTCGCCGCCAACGGCATCGCGAAGAAGGCCTCCGCGGAGCGGTGCGCCTCCGCCAGAAGCTCTGCGTCGATGCGGTGGTTGACGACGTGGAAGAACCCGTGCCGCTCACACGCACCGGCAACGGACCTAGTGACGGCGGCCGCGGCGGCGTGGTCACCGGACCGCAACCCGCCGAGGTCGATCAGGGGGACAGGGAGCTCTTCGTGGGCGTCGGGAGTCGGCTTCTCGTGCTCGGGCCAGACGAATTGTTCGGGGATGTAGTCCTCGCGACTGAGGACGGCGGCATTGAAGACCGGCGGTGTCGCCTTGGTTTCTATGGGCTTTGCTATGCTCATATCCACCACCGTTTTGGGTCGGGAACGAGTTCCCATCACCATACTCTTCCTACCGTGTCTCTCTTATATATATACGCTTCTGGGAAGGCAAGCAGTGATGTAGAGGGGGCGGGTGGTTTAGAGCTTGAATGGTGTGGAAAGTATGCAATCTTACGAAGGATTCAACGCTGGCTTAGGCTACTGCCCTTCCCTGCTCCTTATATAGGATAGTGGAGCGAGAGAGTGAGTGAGAGAGAGAGAGTGAGAGTGAGAGTGAGAGCGAGAAAGAGAGAGAGAGAGAGAGAGAGTTGCTGCCTGTCACAGGAGTCATCCCACCTTTAAATCTTAGCATGATCTAGCATGATATTTAATACGTCACTTCATAATATTCGTCGAGGAATGAGAAGAGGACACATGTGATGAGGTCGTAGTCGATGTGTTGGATCGATTGCCTCCTACCGACTGTTATTTAATGACGCATTCACAAGCGTTAAAATATATGACCTCTAGAAACCTCGATAAAACATTAATAGTGATGATAAGTACAGTCGGTGTGCCGACGGGTAAAGTTCATAAACATATGTTTTCGGATTTATATATATTTATAATCTAAGTTTTGGCATCTATGATAATTCAATTAAAATATTTATCATCTGGTATATATTTCATATTAATCAATATGGTATTTAATACTTAGTGTAGTGTCGAGATATAAGTTGATTTATAAGAGTAAATAATATTACTGTTATCAACTCGTTTGAACTTATTAGATTAATAAATTAATTGTTCCGTCAGATCACAAAGGGTCTCTAAGTAGGTAAGACCGACCGAAACTATCTCAAGCTAAACAGTGGCGATCCAAAAATATTAAAATGTTGATTTAACTTGATTTGCTACTCTACTCACACGTGCATGAAAGCTCATTCATGTGTGCAAGCAAACTACAGCTGTAGTATACCGGACGATGTTGTTGATGGTTAAATATGAATGTCTTCATATTTTGAAGATTGATAATGAAATATGAATGTCTCAATATTAAATTGATGTGCCACTGTCATGTGCAATAAAGCTTATGTGTGCAAGCAAATATAGCGAAGCTGAATTGTAAGGGATAGATAGCATCGATGATAAGTTTTGAATGGTGACCTACGAATGTTTTTTTTTTTCTTCCAAATGGTAAACGACGGAGGGATATAAGGTCAGGACTTTTCGACAATCCATTAAAGTTTTTACGAATTAAGTTAGTCAATTTTTTTTAAATATATTAAATGATATTTTAAACTCTAGTAAGTAAATCTCTTATATAAGCATAAAAAATGATTAATTTGAGTCAAATTATTTTATTTACACATATTCACATACATTATCCGTTCATAAATCTTTTTGATATAATTATTTTTGTAGTCTAGTAGTATCATAATATGAATATTCGTTTCAAAATCAAGATTTCAAACACATTTATTATTATCTTCATCTTAAATTACTTATACTTACAAAAAAATGATTTAAAATAGGATAGTTTATAAAAAAAAAATTATAGTAATGAGCTTTTATTATATGGTGTCCTTATTTAATTTTTACTAGGGTCCGCTTTTGTTAGAGCTTCGACCAAAATACTTTTAATGAAATCATAAAAAGATATTGTTTGTTTTTTATTATGTTTGATTCGATTTTTTTGAATTGAATCAATTTTTTTGAAATGAATCGTACTAAACTAATTCAACTAAATTATAATTATTCAATTTGATTTGATTAAGTCTTAGATTATTTTTTATTTTTTTATAAATTATTCCTAACCTATCACCTCTACTCCACCTTCACCTCCTCGTCCTACTTCATCTCCATCGTTGTCTCTTCTCCCTTCACATTGGCTTCCTTCTCCTATTCCACTTCCACTATTATCTCCTTTTTCCACTCTATTATCTCTCTTTTTTGGCTTCCTCCTCGGCTCTTTTTTCATTCTTCTCCTGTTGCATCTTTGCCCCATCTTTTTCTCACTCCACCTCTACCATTGTCTCCTCTCTCTCTCTCTCTCCCTAGGCTTTCTCTTCTCATACCTTCTCCTCCTCACCCTCCGCCTCTCCCTCTTCTCCTTCTTCTCTTTCTTTTTTTACTATTCCTCCACTACTCCCTCCATTTCCTCCTCCGTCACCTCCTAGTAATTTATCTAGAAAAGATATATACTTAAATTATACTCGATCATAGATTTATTATTAAAAATATATTATTTTAAAAATTAATTATATTAAATTTATATAAGAATAAAAAAATACTAAATATATTATCATCTCACTCTAGTAATTTCGAAGAGTTTGGATAAATTTGGTGAAAATTCAAAGAGTTATGCTTGTGTTACACTCAATTTACATTCAATCACATATTCGATAAAAAAAATATTATTTTAAAAAATTAATCATCCTAAATTTATACCAAAATAAAAAAAAGTGATACTAAACATATTATCATCTCACCTTAGTAACTTTGAATAAGTTTGAATAGATTGGATGAAAATTCAATGAGTTATACTTGATTATCGATTCAACCTAAAAATATCCTATCTAAATATTTATTCATTCTAAAATAATAAGAATTTTAAAAATTAATAATAAATATCTTAGAATCATATGCTAGTAGTTTTTGAGAAGTTTGAATTAGTTTAATGAAAATGCCTTAGTTACACTCAGTCACACTCATTCACAAATTCAATGAAGTTTGACTCAGTTCATTATGATTGGAAGTGATCTGATATGAATCGGTCTAACTCGAACCATAACACTCAAACTAGATCGAATCGGGTCCGTAGATCTATAGCTTGAAATAGTCCAAATCAAGGACATTATCAAAAATTTTAAAAAAGACGTTCCTTAGTAAAAATCAATTATGGAGGCATCATCTACCAAAAATTCAATACTAGAGTTTTTTTTTAATAAATTATCCTTTAAAATAAAACAAAGTTAATTTTTTTTCTTGAAATTTTATGACTACCCATTAAAAAATCATTTGACCTAGGTCAAGCTCAATAATTCAAATAAATATAACTTATGATTATGCCTAAATCTTCCATTTTCTTCTCATAAAAAAAAAGTTCTATGTATACCAAGTCTACCTTGGCCACTTTTAGAGTTGACTAATGGGGAGGCATCATGTCAACAATAATGTCTACAAATTGATTTAAGCACATCCTTGTTGAGGGTAGATAGCTGACATGGTAATTCTTATTGAACCTTAAACCTCTTCAAATTTAGTTCTAATAATAATATCATTATTAATCAGACATTTGTCTAATGATTGGTTTTCCTTTGTCATCTCGCAGAAGTGTTGGGTTGAATACTTGTAAAAATGGTGCACAAATATTTGGCCTAATTTTAGAAAAATAAATTAATAATCTTGGATTTAATTCAATGACTTGGTTATAGCATTAGAAAACTTTAACATGCTATGTTTTTCTTTTTACGCAAAATTAAACACGTAGTTTTCATATTTAAATTATCTAATTTTATATTGAGTGTATATTCTTGTGAAATCTAAAAGTTTGTATATATCATTGTGATTAATCTTCATCAATTATCAATTAAAACCCTAAATAACATTTATAACCTTTGAAAAGTTAATGTTAACTTCTCAAAGGATATAACTTCTTAACTCAAACAAGTTGATGTTAACTGCAGATAGCTATGATTGACTTGAGTGTTTTAAATGGATATTAGTGGGACAAATATATGTGAAGCGTCCTAATATTTAAATGGTTCTATATATGTTATATATCGACATTGATAAAGGCAAAAAATTTTATTTCCAAACTCTGAAAAGCTAAAAATGGAAAAAAAATCTTTCAATTGTCGTACACAAATAACATGGAAAATTCTTAAGTTGTGCCGATCTATACCTTTTCCATGAATTAAAAAAAAAGAAATCAATCTAGTTGATAAGTATATATATATATATATATATATCTGATTTTCTTAGAAAATACTCATATTTTTGATATTTTTCAATCATTATCTTATCTTTTAAATTTTCCTAAACAATACCCTTAATTTCACAAATATACAAAATTAGGCTCATTTATAGTATTTTTTAATAATGTTAGCAGTATTTTAATTGAGGTATTAAAAATACAATAAATATTATTAAAAAAATACTATAAGTGACGTGATATTGTGTCTCTTTTATTGTTATTGTTCCTAGATCTGATATTATATTTTTAGGTTTGTCATTGGTTTGATCTGTTAGGATCGAGAGCACTAAGACTAAGAGGGGGGGTGAATTAGTGCAGCGGAAATCTTTTAGCGATTAAAAACGAAAGCTGCGTTTGTTCGATAAAGACTATTTTGATGCAAAAGCCGATTCTGAGATCACTTATGATTAAGTGCAGTTTACGTCCAAACACAGTTTGCGTCAAAGCGCAGTTTACGCAGTTTGCGTCTAAATGCAGTTTGCGTCTAAATGCAGATTGCGTCTAAGCGCAGTTTGCGTCTAAACGCAGTTTGCGTCTAAACACAGTTTTACGTCTAAACTCAGTTTACGTCTAAAACGTAGTTTTACGTCTAAACGCAGTTTACGTCTAAAACGCAGTTTTACGTCTAAGCGCAGTTTGCGTCTAAACTCAATTTACGTCTAAAACGCAGTTTTACGTCTAAACGCAGTTTGCGTCTAAAACGCAGTTTTACGTCTAAACGCAGTTTGCGTCTAAAACGCAGTTTTACGTCTAAACGCAGTTTGCGTCTAAAACGCAGTTTTACGTCTAAACGCAGTTTGCGTCTAAAACGCAGTTTTACGTCTAAACGCAGTTTGCGTCTAAAACGCAGTTTTACGTCTAAACGCAGTTTGCGTCTAAAACGCAGTTTTACGTCTAAACGCAGTTTGCGTCTAAAACGCAGTTTTACGTCTAAACGCAGTTTACGTCTAAAACACAGTTTTGAAAAGATCTGAACTTAGAAACCGTTCGTAAAAGCGCAGGAGACAGTTTGCAGTTATAAATAGAATCAAAACGTAAACATAAACTGCAATGTAAAGATCATACGAAAACACCGATTTACGTTTGAATGCAGATTCAGAAAGATCAGAGCTTAGAGGCTTGTTCGTAAAAGCGCAGAGAGCAGTAGCTATGTAGGAGGTTTGCAGTAATGATAAAGTACTCAAAATAAAAGCAAACCAGAGATTTAGAGTGGTTCGGTCAGTCTTGACCTACTCCACTTTTGGCTTCCTCCACCGACGAGGTTACCGACGTCAACTAGAGGCCTTCCTTCAATAGGCGAAGGCCAACTGCCCTTTTACAATTTCACTCCTTTTGACGGGCTCAGGAGACAACCCTTACAGAACCTTTCTCTCCTCTCTTTACAACTCAAGACTTGAAGAACAGAAAGAGGAGAACTTTTGAACTTAACACAAATTTGAGCTCTTAGAATCACAGAAAAGATCAAGAATTCGGTGTAGGTCTATTACTTTTCAGTGCTGAATGGGTGGGGTATTTATAGGCCCCAACCCAATTCAAATTTAGAGCTCAAAACAATCAAATCCCGGAATTCCGGGATCAAGCGGTTGCACCGCCTGACTGCGGCGGTTGCACCGCCTGACTACGGCGGTTGCACCGCCTGGCAGAGCTCGAAGACTGAGCCCTGGGCGGTTCAACCTCCTGACAGGGGCGGTTGCACCTCCTGCCAGAGCTCGAAGACTGAGCTCAGGCGGTTCAACCGCCTGTCAGGGGCGGTTGCACCGCCCAGCCAAAGCTCGGAGACCGACCTCAGGCGGTTCAACCTCCTGACAGGGGCGGTTCAACCTCCTGCCAGAGCTCGAAGACTGAGCTCAAGCGGTTCAACCGCCTGTCAGGGACGGTTGCACCGCCCAGCCAGAGCTCGGAGACCGAGCGCAGGCGGTTCAACCTCCTGACAGGGGCGGTTGCACCGCCCAGCCAAAGCTCGGAGACCGACCTCAGGCGGTTCAACCTCCTGACAGGGGCGGTTGCACCGCCCAGCCAAAGCTCGGAAACGGAGCTCGGGCGGTGCCACCGCCCACCCAGGCGGTGCCACCGCCCACCCAGGCGGTGCCACCGCCCACCCAGGCGGTGCCACCGCCCACCCAGGCGGTGCCACCGCTGGCCAAAATTCTGGGTCCGAATGGGCTGATCCATTCGGCCCAATTCGTGTCTTTCAGGGGCCCAATTGCCCCAAGATTAAGTTAATGGGATCACCTCCCATTTCTAACTTAATCACTGTGCTAACTACGACCTTTCTTAAGGCATATACTGCAGCTTGCTCCGATGCGTCAATCGCTTCTTCCGGCGAGCTTCCGGCGATCTTCCGGCGAACATCCGACGAAACTTCGACGATGCTCCTGCGGACTTCCGGCAAACTCCTGGACATGCGACGATCCACTTGGCGAGTTCCGACGAGCTTCTATGGCAAGCTCCAGGACTTCTCAGATTTGTTCCCGCAGAACCTCCGACGACCGTCCGAACTTCCGTCGAACTCTCGAACTCCCAACGTGATCATAGTCTTGACTCCGGCGCAACTCCTGCTGCATGTCTTACTTTCATCGTAGTTAATCCTGCACACTTAAAACAAAACTTCAATCGAGACAATTAATCCCTAAGCAATTAACCAAGTTGTCCGGCATGTCATTGGTCCCTCGACGCTTCGTCCGATTCTTCGACGCATCGTCCTCTCGTGCGGCCTATTGCCCAATCGGCCAGTTGACTCCGCAACTCCGATATCCTTGGCGCAATATCCGCTCTTCTTGGCCCGATGCCCGAATCCACGGCACGAAGCCTTCTGTCGACACGTCGACCGTTCCACTAGCCCGACGTCCAATCTTCTGACATGTTCCTCCGGCACAACATGATTCTTCCTGCTTTAATTGTCTCATCCTGATCAAAGCATCCTGCGTCACTCAAAACGCAGATTAAAACATAAACACATATCAAGTGGTTTCATCATCAAAATACGAGATTCAACAATCTCCCCCTTTTTGATGATGACAACCACTTGATGACGGAGTTAACCTTAACTCCCAGAGTTTAAACAAACTCCCCCTATCAATATGCCATATTGATAGAAACTCTTGGATTCAAAAATCCAAGCAACAAGTCATCATAAACGGAGTTAATCTTAACTCCCGGAGTTTAAACAAACTCCCCCTATCAATATGCCATATTGATAGAAACTCTTGGATTCAAAAATCCAAGCAACATGTCATCATAAACGGAGTTAACCTTAACTCCAGGAGTTTAAACAAACTCCCCCTATCAATATGCCATATTGATAGAAACTCTTGGATTCAAAAATCCAAGCAACATGTCATCATAAACGGAGTTAACCTTAACTCCAGGAGTTTAAACAAACTCCCCCTATCAATATGCCATATTGATAGAAACTCTTGGATTCAAAAATCCAAGCAACATGTCATCATAAACTTATGCATAACATGTCATGTCATCAACATACTTCTCCCCCTTTATCATCAACAAAAAGGAGAAGTACCACAATCAAGTGTTTGTGATAAAAGATCAACTTATTGCATGAAAAACATAATATTCAATTTTTATCATCATGCAAGTTTGCTATCATCAAATGATAAGATATCAACATGTAAAATTGCGATGCAAGTTCTTGATATCTTAACATGGCATAATGCAAATATGGCAATCAATTCATATATGGCATTCATAGTATCAATTCATATATTTCTCCCCCTTTGTCATCAACGAAAAGGAGAACGATATAACCAGATTATAAGTGCGGTGCCATAAGTAGGTTCATGTCATTTTTCAACAATGAGTGATAAGATACCAAACATATAAACATCTCAAGAAAACATGACATGGAGATAGCTTTAAATACTTCTTCCTTTTTATTTGCTATTATCTTTATGCATGAAGGAGAAAGGCTATTTGTGAGTTTGAAGTTAAACTGATGAGAGATTGAATCATGCTTCATTTTTACAGGTATCAGGATATGTATAAGAAACAAATTTTTCGCAAGTAAAAACGCTATCATTCATGCAAGCATCATTTCATCAAATCCATTTCTCAAAATATATTTTTCATATTATAAGTGTATGAGAGATGTATTTGCTAGATGATTCCATATGTCAAAAATCAGTGATACCCATAGTTGACAGAATCCGAAAATAATATTAACACTTTCATGCATTCGGACAAGACTATGCTATTGATTTTCAAAATCAATCATGAAGACAAAACATGCTTAATATTATGGAAATTTTTATATCCAAAACACATAATTTCCAACATGTTATTTAGGCATCAAGTGATTCAAGCAACAAAGTCCGAAAAATACTTTTTAACAAGTTTATGTATTCGAACGCATCAGCATTCCTAATTCTCTTCTAATGAAGTCAAATTGATCTTCATTCAGAGGTTTTGTAAAAATATCAGCTAGTTAATGTTTAGTATCAATGAACTCTATGGTTACATCATGATTAGTGACAACTCATAGTATTTTAAATCATGATTCACATCATATGCAATACATCAACATCATGGTAATGACCTATGAACTTCATGGCAATATGATTAATTCATATTTATCATAGAAACCAAGACACAAGGTTTTTAAAATTGACATTATAGAAACATTGAATTTCAACGTGAAATTCGATAATGAGTAACGAGATTAAACAGTGAATAATGTTTGTAACCCTGCATATGCTCATCAATTAATACAACAAGAAAACATATCAAAGATCAAGGCATAGTGATTAAGGTGAGTAACATGAAGAGTTTTACAACATCATAATGGTTACAATCAAGAGGTGATTGTGTCCACATATAAATATACAAGTTCATTCAGAAGGTGGAATATTAAAATGCCTAAACAAGGAGTCAAATTGTCGATGAATCTGTTGCAGCTCAGATAGGATTTGATCTTGTCGTTGCGCATCGTCCTCTCGTGCGGCTTATTGCCCAATCGGCCAGTTGACTCCTCAATTTCGATGTTCTTGGCGCAATATCCGCTCTTCTTGGCCTGATGCCCGAATCCACGGCCCGAAACCTTCTGTCGATACGTCGACCGATCCACCGGCCCGACGTCCAATCTTCTGACATGTTCTTCCGGCACAACATGATTCTTCCTGCTTTAATTGTCTCATCCTGATCGAAGTATCCTGCGTCACTCAAAACGCAGATTAAAACATAAACACATATCAAGTGGTTTCATCATCAAAATACGAGATTCAACATGATCGTGGTTAGAAGTTCATTTGGATTCATGTTTTAGAGTTGGGTTTATAGTGTTTTTATTGTGGTGGTTATAACATAGTAACAAACAAATTTTTATATTTATTTTAGTAATAATATAATTTTTATTTTTATTTTGGTGATGTTGTTTCTACACTATTATATATATTTATTTGAACATATCAAATGATTTTTAGTATGTTTTGATTCATTTGACTTATTTATAATATTTTCAAGTAAGACTTTATAGTGTTTTTATTGTGGTGGTGAAAATAGTACGACCCGACCAAAAATATTATAACAGGACAAAATAGTGTAATAGGTGAAATATTTTTTAGGAATAGTTTGGGTATTTTTGAAATTAAAATACTATTTAAAAAAAATTAAAATAACAGCATCGATTGGAAAATACCCAAAAGGTAGGTAGTTTTTAGACGAATCATACATATATATATATATATATCATACATATATATATATATATATATATATC
>LVTN01002009.1:0-10835 GCA_001649415.1 Musa itinerans | reverse complement strand
TATATATATATATATATATATATATATATATATATATAAAGGAGGAAGATAAAGGGATAAATAGTATCAGTCACCAGGCAACAGCAGTCCCCATCATATATATGGGTCTGTTCCGAGGTTCCCAACCAGAAGCATTCCATCAGCGCAGCATTGATTGCATACATTTTCTGAAAACAGACTGGAAGCAGCTCAGTTAGTTCGAGAACACTTTATAGAGTCGAAGCTGGCATTGTTCAGTGTGCGATAGCAGTTGCCACGTAGCTACAGACATCTCCACCACTATTACCTGTCATATGCAATTGTACTGAGTTATCCAAAATGCAGCAAGCAATCGTTATCTGCAGCTGATCTTCTCTTGATTCTCAGAACAGCTAGCCAGCCAGTATATGTATGTATGGAGAGCAATTGATGAAGTAAGCACAGGCAGTTTGGAGTCAGAAAGTGACTTGACAAAGCACTTCATTGAGGTTAGCCAGCTCGATCGATGTACCTCCGACTAGGAGGCTGAACGAGGCTGGTGTGCGTGTGTGTGTGTGTGTGTGTGTTTACTTTTCTTTTCTTATTATTTTTTTTATATATAAATTTATTTATTTTTTCTTATTTGAAAAAAGATGCATTCAATTTTCTAGTGTTTCATAACAAGTCAACAACCTAACATCATGCCACTGTTTACAAGGAAGAAAAAAAACACATCATCAGACAGACAGTCCAGAATCAGTAATCAGTAATTAGAATGATACCTCTTCTCCATTGCAATCGAAACCATTTTAGTTTGTTCGGCCAACCTGTTGGATGACACTATCTTTGGATTCTCGGATGCCTGATAGAAGAAGCTTTGCTATCCAGAGACTATTGGATCGATCGTCTAAGGTGTGCTGCACTGCTCCATGGTAGTGTTGAGACTGTTCGCCTCAAACCTGCCTGCCTATTATTATTCTGTCTGCATGTGTGTCTCCATTCTGATATGTAGAGGATGGCAGCCACATTCAAAGTTTTTGAGTTGTTTAAGGACTCCATGGCCTTACAAAATGTATGGCAAGTGGTGCACTTTGTCCCTTCACCAACCGCATAAAAAACGTTCGTTAATAATTCAATGGAGTGTCAAGTATGGACTACACACTATGGGCAATTATTGGGCCATGGGCCCATCAGTTCAGTCTGCCACTACCATATTATCATTTTACTGGACAAATTCCCTTTTTTTTTTTTTTTTCCAACACGGGAGGCGCGGCGGTACGTGTCAACCAGCGGATGCTGTATCTAATTAATGCACCTGTGTTCTTCTTCTCCCTTCTTTTGACCCACCCACCCAATCATAATTGTTCAATAATCTATCGATTTACTAGTTGCATAGTTCGACACATCAATTGCCTTTTCTGGTGCAACCGTTGTCATACAGTGGTAACATGGTTCAGGTTCAGAATACAAATCCACAGATCTTGTTTCATATATTGGCTTGAGCTTTAAGATAGAATGATACTGATAGCAAAAACTTTTTTTTTTAACATGCTTCCAGTTTGAGCACTCT
Source organism: Musa itinerans (assembly GCA_001649415.1). NCBI lineage: Eukaryota > Viridiplantae > Streptophyta > Magnoliopsida > Zingiberales > Musaceae > Musa > Musa itinerans. The sequence goes on along the minus strand of LVTN01002009.1, from coordinate 9,307 downwards.
AAATTGGATAATGGTTTGACTAAACATGGGCCTGAAACCCACCCACTCCATATTAGGATGTGGAAACCTCCCATCATTTTCTTATCATGATAAGAGGAGGATGGCAGTCAGCATAATAATATTGTGTGTGATCCACAAGAGAGTGTTGCGATTGAGCAGTTCCAGAAAGCCCTGAGCTTTTCTAACAAACAATTGCCAGTGCACTGTTGAACATGGAAAAGATGACAGATTTTACTTGTGGTTGTAGCAATTCGTGGCGACGGCTAAAGATCATTGGAATTTGTACATCCCAAATGGAATCACAGGTGTGCATTTGAAATATAACAAAATCATATTTTAAGTCTCCTTTAGCTTGTGCGGAATTTAGTCCTCCAACGCAAAATAGCACTACTTATTGGAGAAATTAATATTCATGCATACACAACCACATGAAAATTAGACAGGAAAACATGAACCGTATGTTAGAAAACAACATTAGATAGAATAAGATTATGTGGGTTTATTGAGTTGGATAAAATATATTATATATAATTAAATTTTAATTATCGATCAATTTTAAGTAAATCCAATTATGATAAGAGTCATTATGAGTTGACCTTGATATGAGAGACTATTTTAATTATTCATCTTAGGCTTTTTGCTTTTGTCTATAAAAATATAAAACCTCCTAGGGATAAAATAATAACTCAACTAGTCATTAAGCGATTATAAATTTTCTCTCTTTTCCTCTTTATTCATAATCCATCGCTCATAGTTTTTTTTTTTTTTTTTTTTTTGTAGATCGACATCGCTATAGCTTTTGGATTTGATGACGGTTTGTTTGCAAATTAGATAAATATTTTTTGAGAATCGACTAAAGGTATGCATAGTATATTTGATATATTATTATTTGATTTCAGTTTCTAGCATTAAAGTTTTTCACATAATAGTCACATATTATGGTTTTCATGCTAATGAGACCGATTCACCTTTAAACACAGACCCTAAATAATCCTGATCATAGGCTACTCGAGAGAGACAACAAGATAACCGGATAGACTAGTATGTTGTATACTCGTTCATGTGATGAACCAAACTGGTCTCATAGTTGCTCGTGTGGGGACACTAACGATACAATGCAGGGGCTCATTGGAGAATGAGTTTACTGATTGATCTGCTCATGAAATACTGGATGGTTGATGATGCCTTATTATCAAATAGTGATGTCTCATAGTTGCTCGTGTGGGGACACTAACGATACAATGCAGGGGCTCATTGGAGAATGAGTTCACTGATTGATCTGCTCATGAAATACTGGATGGTTGATGATGCCTTATTATTAAATAGTGATTCCATAGTTCCATTAGTGTATCGGGTCTTTAGACCTGAGAAACTAAGGACTCCACTCTTTGATACCAGACTTATAGATTTAGAAGTTTCAAATATAGTACAGTCAGTTATTGGGAGTGGCAGCTAACCTTACGAGGGCTATTGAGTGTCGATAGAAGATCATCTGCTCTCGATATCATGAGAGAAATATCCCATATATTCTTACTCAAACAAATCCTTGGCCAAGGTCTTTCAGATTGAGAGAGAAGAGTTCTCCAAGAGAATCCAATTAGAGCGAGACTCGAGGAGAAACCGTATGGGCATGACAACACAATACTCGATATATGGTCTCTGGGATATTAGATGGTCGAGGGACTATAGGTATATGGTAATTAAGGATAGATAGGTCCAAAGGATTGGATTCCTCTGTATCGTTTGGAGATTGCGGCGTAGTGGCATAGTACATCCGTAGTCGATGAGTCGAGTGAATTATTATAGAGATAATAATCTACTAAGTAAGAAAGAGTTCTAACAGGTATGACTCACGGACATCTCGATATTAGGCTTAGAGGGTCACACACATATGATAGGTGTTATGACGAGTAGATGTTCGGATATGAGATATCCGTTGGAGCCCGTATCTTATTGGATATCCAATAAGCCCTTGAATTATTGGATCCCATAGATGAGATCCAATAAGAGCTAATAAAAGATTATTGGGTAGAGAGGAGGACACTTGACCTCCTTCATCCTCTCCAACAGATCTATATGGATTCAGGGATATATGATCTTCCTAGGTAATACAACTATCTTTTTGACATGCAGTTTTTGATTTATGGATTTCGCGCACCAATCTTCATATGACGATGAACACTTCTGGAAAATTTAGGATTTTTGTTTTATGTTCTTCCGCTTTGTGTGTGATGTCACCCCTAGATTTCCTTACAATGGCATCAGAGCCAGGTTGTTTATGCTTTGGAGAAGCATTTGATGTCAAAATCGTTAACGAAAAAGTGAGAAAGGGCAAAAATTGTTGCTGACCTTTCTACCATCTGCGTGCATGCAACCGCTTGTAGCGACGGCCATAGGCAGGCAACACAGCATCGGCGCATGCGAAGGCCCTGCACCTGCAGCAGCTGATCGACGGCCTGCCCCTATGGGCGGGCAGCACCTGCAGCGGCGTCTATGGGCACTACGCTTGCGGGCAGAGGATCCATGGGGCAACAGCGCCCGCGGGCGTGCCCGAGTGCAGAGGAGCTTGTGGGAGTTGCGCTTGCGGGGGCGCCCACTTGTAGCGGTGACACTACCCGCGGTCGAGCCACCCGCAGGCAAGGGCTGTGCCCTCGCCCCCTCGCCGTAGAGGGCTGCGACATAGAGATGTCACTGGTGACCTGAGGACATGGTATGCTTGGTCGAGTTACTCGAGGGCATATTGTTGAATCAGACTCATTTTGTAATGATAATGATGACTTAACCAAACACCATGGTTGGTCGAGTCACTCGAGACCATGGTGGTTCGGAGGTTAAACAGGACGAGAATCATATGGAGTTATGATTAGCAAGAGTTGCCTACTTTTATAGGCTTAGCGTAATTAGTCAAGTCACTCGAGGTTATGTTAAGACACCAATTGGATCCCGATCTCCACTAGAGATCTATCGGGGGTCTTCGATTCACATATCAGAGGGAGTTGTGTGATTCGCAAGAAAATAATGAGAGTAGATTAAGATAGAAGTTTTTATCTTAATTATTTATTTTTTTATAAAATCTGAATGTTATTTATTTATGCTATATCATTATTTTTAGAAATATGTCGTATTTAAATCCCTTACGTGGCATACTTGATGTCAACCGCCTCAATGGTCTAAATTATACTGATTGGCTTCGCAATTTGAATGCTTATCACATTTTTATGATAGTGCATGAGTATTGGATACCGGTAGTGCTTATCACATTTACAATTTGTTGTAGGTTCTAACAAAGCCTAGGAGATTGGCATAAGGATCTTTGCATAATAGTTTATTTATGCTAGACACTGCTCCACATATTATGAATGTAAGTGTGTCTAAGAGGAAACGAGATGAGGTGAAAAGTGCTTACTTATGACATTGTAGGCTAGGACATATCCATGAGGGAATGATTCAAAAGTTACTAAAGGTTGGATACCTAGATCCATTCGACTATGAGTCATGTGCAACTTGCGAGCCTTGCCTTCATGGAAAGATGACCAACTCTCCATTTAGTGGAACTGGAGAGAGAGCCATTGAGTTGTTGGAACTCATACATAGTGATGTATGTGGTCCCATGTCAACTCATGCCATAAGTGGTTACTCCTACTTCATTACTTTTACGAATGATTTCTCAAGGAATGGACATGTGTACTTGATGAAGTACAAGTCTGAGGCCTTCGAGAAATTCAGGGAGTATAAGAATGAAGCGGAGAATCAGACTGGAAAGAGCATCAAGACTCTTCGATCAGATCGAGGAGGTGAGTACTAGAGTACAAAGTTTACCCAGTTTCTCAAGGACTATGGGATTCTATCCCAGTGGACACCTCATTATACACACCAGCTCAATGGTGTATCCGAAAGGAAGAATCACACACTGTTAGACATGGTGCGGTCTACGATGAGTTTTGTCGACCTCCCCGTCTCATTCTGGGGATACGCCCTAGAGACCACAGCTTATCTTCTGAACAGATTTCTAACTACGTTAGTGGTGTCTACTCCATATGAGATATGGAAAGGGAAGAAGCCCGATCTTAAGGTTGTTAAGATTTGGGGCTGCCCTGCCAACGTCAAAAGACACAACCCCGACAAATTGGAATCCAGGACGGAATGGTATATATTCGTGGGATACCTGAAGGAAACTAATGGGTATTATTTCTATCATCCTAAGGACCAAAAGGTCTTTGTAGCCAAGAGAATAGTGTTCCTTGAGAAGGAACATATTCTTGGCGGAGACAGTGGCAACATGATAGAGTAGAGCAAGGTTGGAGAACCTAGCTCAAGCACCATTCACAACCCGAGTCTGTTCAGGTACCTAGCATACAAGTTCTAACTTTATATAGGTTTGGCAGAGTATCTTATCCTCCTGAGAGATATGTGGGATATTTTAAAGGAGAGGATGTTGAGGATATTGATCCTCAGACCTACAAGGAGGCTATTACGAGTATAGACTTCGGGAAGTGACAAGAAGCCATGAATTCTGAGATAGATTTAATGTACTCCAACAAGATTTGGAACATAGTTGATGCACCCGAAGGTATTGTACCCATTGGTTGCAAATGGATCTTCAAGAAGAAGATCGGAGTAGATGGAAAAGTAGAGACCTATAAATCAAGGCTAGTGGCTAAGGGGTACCGTCAAAGGCAAGGTGTTGACTATGACGAAACCTTCTCACCTATAGCTATGCTAAAATCTATCTGAATTCTATTGGCTATTGCAGCACACTATGATTATGAGATCTGGCAGATGGACGTGAAAATTATGTTCCTCAATGGCAACCTCGAATAGGAGGTATATATGATATAGCCTAAGGGATTTGTGTCCAAGGATTGTCCAGATAAAGTGTGCAGGTTGTTTAAGTCCATTTATGGACTGAAGCAAGCTTCCCGAAGTTGGAATATGAGATTTGATGAGACGATCAGATCTTATGACTTCGTTAAGAATGAAGATAAGCCTTGTGTATGCAAAAAGGTAAGTGAGAGTGATATCACCTTCTTGGTGTTATATGTGGATGACATCCTGATCATTGGGAAAGATGTAGGAATGCTATTCATAGTAAAGACTTTGTTATCTAGACACTTCTCCATGAAGAACTTAGGGGAAGCATCTTATATCTTGGGGATTCGGATCTATAGAGATAGATCTAAGAGGATGCTTGGCTTGTCGCAGTCCAGGTAGATAGATACTATTATCAAAAGATTTGGCATAGAAAATTCCAAGAGATGTCTCATACCGATGAGATATGAGATATCGCTTTCTATGAGTATATCCCCAAAGACTCCTGAAGAAAGGGTGAACATAGATAGAATACCCTATGCCTCAGTGATAGGGTCTATCATGTATGCCATGCTATATACCAGGCCTGATATAGCGCATGCCCTAAGTGTTATGAGTAGGTATCAGGCGGATTCAGGCTTGGATTATTTGAAAGTAGTAAAGTGTATCCTTAAGTACTTAAGAATGACTAAGGATCTGTTACTAGTATATGGAGATAGTAGCCTCAGGGTTGAAGGCTACACAGACTCGAGTTTCCAATCTGATGTCGATAATAGCAAATTTAATTCAGGATATGTGTTCACCCTAAATAAAGGAGCAGTAAGCTGGAAGAGTTTCAACCAAGATACTACTACTGACTCGACCACAAAAGCAGAGTATATTGCTGCAGTAGAGGCAACAAAGGAGGGAGTCTAGATGAAGAGGTTCATCACAGATCTAAGAGTCATGCTAGGCAGCGAGGAGCCAATTTCCTTATATTGCGATAATAACGTGGCGATTGCTCAAATGAGGGAACCCGGGCCTCATCAGAACTGTTCTGAGGAGGTTTCAACATATTAGAGAGATTGTGGCCGAAGAAGATATAGCAGTGGAAAGATTTCCATCCGAAGATAATATCACATATCCACTAACAAAACTGTTGTCTCAAATTATCTTTGAGCGTCACAAGGGCCTGATAGGGATCAGACACATAGGTGATTGACTTTAGGTCAAGTGGGAGATTGTTAGTCATAAGTGCCCTGTAAGCCAATCACATGAGTGATGGCACATGTGACATGACACGTATTCTTTTTGCTTATTATATTTTGGTATTTTATCACTTTATATTACTTATTACATATATGTATATATATTGTAATGTCCATGGATATGTGCAATGGAAATCAAATCGTGATGAGATCACGATAATGAGACCGATTCACATCTAAACACAGACCCTAAAAAATCCTGATCATAGGTTACTCGAGAGGGACATCGAGATACCCGGATATACTAGTATGCTATATACCCATTTATATGATGGAGGTAGCTGGTCTCATAGCTACTCATGTGGGGACACTAAGGATACAATGCAGGTGTTCATTGGAAAATGAGTTCACTGATTGATCTGCTCATAGAATACTAGATGGTTGATGATGCCTTATTGTTAGATAGTGATTTCGTAGTCCTAGTAATATATTTAGTCCTTAGACTTGAGACACCAAGGATGTCCCGTATAAGTACTCCACTCTTTGATATCGGACTTATAGGTTTGGAAGTTCCAAATCTAGTACAACCGGTTATTGGGAGTGACAGCCAACCTTACGAGAGCTATTGAATGTCGATAGAGGATCATCTGCTCTCGGTATCATGAGAGGATTATCCTGTGTATTCTTGCTCAAACAAATCCTTAGCCAAGGTCATTCAGATTAAGAGAGAAAGAGTTCTCTAGGAGAATCCGATTAGAGCGAGACTCGAGGAGAAACCGTATGGGCCTAACAATACCATGCTCGATATATGGTTTTTGGGATATTAGATGGTTGAGAGACTATAGGTATATGATAACTAAGGACAGATAAGTCTAAAGGATTAGATTCCCTTGTATTGTCTAGGGACTACGACGTAGTGGCTAATACGTCCGCAGTCGACGAGTCGAGTAAATTATTATGGAGATAATAATTCACTAAGCCAGAAGGAGTTCTAATAAATATGACTCATGGCTAGCTCGATATTGGGCCTAGAGGGTTACACACATATGATAGGTGTTGCGACGAGTAGAGGTTTGGATATGAGATATCCACTGGAGCCCCTATATTATTGGATATCCAATAAGCCTCTGAATTATTGGATCCCATGGATGAAATCCAATAAGAGCTAATAAGAGATTATTAGGTAAAGACCCACTAATCTAAGAGGCTTGGGTAATTGGATGGATATCCAGGACCCAATAGAACAAGATCCATTAGGGTTAATTGAGGGCCTCTATAAATAAGAGGGAACTAAAGGCCCATAAGTTGGGGCTTCTTAGTAGCCACATCTTATTCTCTTCTTCCCTTCTCCTCCTTAGATAGCAGGCCTTGAGATTTGAGGAGTGTCGTTGCAGCCTTGCTATGTGGATCACCGCTAGAGAGGAGGACGCTTGACCTCATTCATCATCTCCAATAGATCTATATGGATTCAGGGATATACGATCTCCCTAGGTAACACAACTATCTTTCTGACATGCAGTTTTTGATTTTACGGATTTTGTGCACCAATCTTCGCATGACGAAGAACACCTTTGGAAAATGTAGGATTTTTGTTTGCGCATGAAATGTCACCCCTAGATTTCCCTACAATCATCACTTGATATTTTGTTTGAGTGGTCTTCTTTTGTTATAAGTATCAAATCCTTCATGTTCTTTAAAATGTTGTTCTCATGTTTGTCATGTGCAATACATATCATTTCATAGGTCATTAAATACCTGATAAGTTATTCAAGTGAAAAATTAATCAAGTCTTTTGCTTCTTGTATTGTCATTACTTTTGGATCCTAATTTTTAGGAAGAGAATGTAAAATTTTATTAACAAGTTCAAGATTCAAAAACTTTAACTAAGTGCTTTCAAACCATTGACGATATCCGTAAAATGGGTGTATATGTCTCTAATAGTTTCGCTTGGTTTCATTCGAAACAATTCAAAGCTATATATCAAAAGATTGATTTTCGATTCTTTAACTCTATTTGTGCCAAGTCTCATGTGCAGTTTCGCATAAAAAAATACAATTAAACTCATTTTTGTCTAAAGCACAAAACAAATCATTCATCGCTTTAGCATTCAAAGAAAAAGTCTTCTTCTCCAAATCATTTCATTCCTTCATTAGTTTAGAAGACTTTTGAAAACCAATTTCAATGATATTTCATAAATTGAAATCCATAGAAGGCAAGAAAACTCTCATTCGTGTATTTCAATATGTGTAGTCCGTCTCATTAAACATAGGAGGACGAATGATAGAGTGACCCTCTATGGTAAAAGTCATTCTCTTGGGTGTTAAACCAAACAAGAAAAACTTAGCTCTGATACCAATTGTTATGACCAAAATTAGCACTAAGAGGGAGGGTAAATTTGTGCTTTCATAAAATCATGTAGATTTGAAAACTTCGTTCGATGAAATTATATCAGAAAGATGTTTAACTTAAAAACATACAAAAGTGTAGTGAGAGTAAGAAATTAGTTTGCAATGTAAATGAAAAGCATAAAGTAAATACAAACCAAATTAATAGTGGTTCGGTCGTCATGACCTACGTCCACTACCGATTCCTCTTCACTTGAGACCATTGGCTTCCACTACCGATCTTCTTTCCAAAAGATGAAGATCAACTACCTGTATAACTTTTTCTTCTTTTCACAAGCTCAGAAGAGAACCTTTACACCTCTCTCTTTTACACTTTAGAACTCACTTCTCTATTTAGAAGAACTTTTAAATACTAGGAAAATGTGACTCTACACTTCAAGAGAGATTGTACAATTTTTTCCTCAAGTGTACTTTCCCCTTTCCACTCTAATTCTTGCTTTGTTAAGCTAGAAAGATTGGGGTATTTATATGTTGGGAAATCTTGGGGGCAACATCACATATGCAGCGGAAGAACAAGAAAATAAAATCCTCTATTCCCAAAGAGATGTTCATCGTCGTGCGAAGATTGGTGCGCAAAATCCACGAAACTTAAAACTGCGTATAGAGTAGATTGTGTTACCTAGGGAGATCGTATATCCCTGTTTCCTTGTAGATCTTTAGGAGAGGGTGAAGGAGGTCAAGCATCCTCCTCTCTAGCGGTGATCCACACAGCAAGGCTGCGACGATGCTCCTCAAAACTCTAGGCCTGCTCTGAGGTGGAGAGGGGGAGGAGAATAGGAGAGGCAAGCAAAGGCTCTAGCCTATGAGGCTCTGAATCCCTCCTATTTATAGAGGTCCCCTATCAAACCCTAATGGATCTTCCCGTAGTGGGTATTGGATCTGTTGAATCTCGGATTTTGATGATAA
>LVTN01002008.1:30090-48242 GCA_001649415.1 Musa itinerans | reverse complement strand
GAGCCTTTTCCCTTCTCTGATGTATCAGAATCCAGAATGACTGCTATTTTGAGACACGGCATTTTTATTCAACACATCATGGTCATATGAGAAGTGTGTTTATTGAGGTTTCAGTGGTAATTCTACAAGAATCTCATGTCTAATCTATAATTGCATTTATAAAGGGATAATGACATGAGGAATGATTGTCGATATCTCAAACCCATATAGTCAATACCTCGACATCAAATGGTGATACCTTAGCATCGTATTATTGATACTTTAGTATCATATGATCGATATCTCTCACATAATCGACTCATAGTATCATGAGACCGACACCTCACCACCTTACTATCACATTGTTTGCACAACTTTGTTTTTGAACATTACAACTTTACTCACGATTGTTATATTCTTTGAAATTGGTGTGACACGATTGCACCTAACATCAATATAATTGTTTCTATCATCAAATTTACGATCTTGAGTATAATATTTTTAAGTTACACTATAAAAAGGTATTTCAAGTGTCTTAGGAATCTCATTCTCTAGTACATTTAGCTCTTACAAACTTGATATTCAGTTGACACTTTTGAATCAAAGTTAACTTATGTTTCATAAAGATTTTACCAAATATACCTTCGATATAGTTTTGTAAGGTTTTTGATATATTCTGAAGCATATAGATTTGAAACATCTGAATTTAACATCACCTGATATTGAAACAAACATGAAATGAATCTTGATTAACTTCGAATATTTTCAGCATATTTTTACTTTGACGAACAACCAAAATGTCTTATAAGAGGTTCGTTTCCATGCGTGATCTACCATCATTAGCTGTCTAATATACCCAAGCGGCGCATAGTGTTTTTTTTTTTTTACTAAATCTTACACCAATACAATTCTCTTTTGCTATTGCTGCAGCCAACAGTGTCTCATCATGGTCATCTACCAGAAAGAGATGGCAACCATACACATATCGGTATCTGACCTTTCTGGCTAGCTTCGACATGTGGAACATACACATTTCATTTTGGTTTTAATTATTAAATCTATATCTATGTGGACAAGCTGCATTTGATAAACTTCTCATTCATTGTCTTCCTCGTTTTTATCACAAGTATCATACAGTAAGAAGCTGAGATCTTGTGCTAGTTGCGATAAATAAAAGATCAGATCTGCGCGCAGATTTGTCGTAGACATTTGTCATAGTAGTCCACGGGAATGAACGGATCTGCACACACCATCCGACAGTCAAACATGACCGAATCTCCTTTCGGAAGTCAATTGTCCTTCGCCAACATAAAAGCAAGCCCAGAAATGATAGAGATAGAAAGCCTCTCGATCTCACCCACTTCCCCTTCCCTCTCTTACATCCTGGTAGCTCCATTGTTTCTTTAACCAAAGCTCTACTCAGTAGCAAACATAAAAAAATACAGTCTTTTCTTGATAGCTCTTCTTCTCAGTCAAGCAATAAGGCCTGAGCCAACAGATCCATTAAGGATAAGTGATCAACAGCAGGTATATATTTTGTTTGATGGGATAAAAAAAAATTATATACAAATAAATACAAATAGGTCATAATATGCAGTAGAATTAAATAAAAATTACAATCATATACAATATCAAGATTTACGTAGAAAAATCCTCCAACACAAAAGATAAAAAATCAAAAGTAGATTTACTATAAAAATAATAAACGTATAAATCTCAGAGTCTTTTGCCCAAAACCCAAACAATAATCACAAGAAAATAACATTGATACAAGGATTACGTCACCGTGCATAATATCCAAAATCTCCTCAAGTGATCATAGCAAAAATCTATTGCAAATATGATCTAACATGAGGTGAGAACACTCCTTAGATGATTGAGAATGGCCTTTGCGTTCTCTGTCTTCTTCTCTTTTTCTTCTCTTGTTCTTCTACCCTTAACCGCCATTGATATGATTACTCCCTTTTTCTCAGCCATGTTCACAGTTGTCACTGTCCTCTTTTTCTTAGTCCTAGTCGCCATAAGTTTAGGTTATAAGAGTTATGGTTTTAATGATGATATGGGCTGTGGATTATTAAAGCACACTATGGACTGAACTAATAGGTCATGTGTTCAACAACCTCTCCTTTTAGCCCATAAGGGAGACTGTCTTATGGACTTCTCAATATAAAGGTATGTTGACTAGTCGTTAGCACATCTTCTGTCTTTCTTTTAGTAAGATTTTTGTCAATATGTCTACCTTGTTATCATTTATATGAATTTTCTGAAGTTGCAATTACTTTTTTTCAAATACATTTCAAATTTATGGTATCTGATATCTATATGCTTTAACTTGGAATTAAAAGTAGAGTTCTTACCTAAATGGATGATGCTCTAGATGTCACAATACACTACATAATTTTTCTATTTCAGTTTCAATTCCTGTAAGAATTCTTTCATCTATAATATTTATTTATAAACCTTTATAGTAGCAATATATTCTGCCTCTATGGTGAATAGAGCAATACACATTTATAATTTGGATTGCCATGACACAGCTCCCCCTACAAAAGTGAGTACAAAACCTAATATGGACTTCCTCGTATCCATATCTCTTACCATATCTGTATTTGTGTAACCTGTCAACATAAATAATCTACGTTCAAAGCTTAAACAAACTTTGAAGCTCCCTTTGAGATATCTAAAGATCCATTTCACTACTACATACTACTCTTTTGCTTGAATTTGTAAGAAATCTACCACCAACATCTATTGTATATGCGATATCTAGCCTCGTATATACCATCGCGTACATTAGACTTTCGATTACTGAAGCATAAGGAACCTTTTGCATTTTCTCCTTCTCCTCACCATTGATGGACTCTACTTTGAGCACAACTTGAAGTGACTTGAAAGAGGAGAATCAATTGACTTTACATTGCTTATACTAAACTTATCCAATACCTTCTCGATGTATTTCTCTTGTGATAAAAAAATCTTCTTATTTTTTTCTATCATGAAAAATCTACCTGCCTAATATTTGCTTTACTAGCCCCATGTCATTCGTGATAAAGGACTCACTCAATTCATTCTTTAACCTATCAATTGTAGATATATTTTTTTTAAGGATAAATATATCATCAGCATAAAGTAAGAGAATAATAAAATTCTCACTAAACCATTTGATATACACACAATGATCTAAAACCATTCTTTTTATTCATTTGTAGTTATAAATGAATTAAAATTTTTATATCATTGTCTTGGAGCTTGCTTCGGCCCACATAAACTCTTCCTCAACTTACAGACAAAATTTTTCTTACCTTTGACTTTGAAGCCATTTGGTTGCTTCTCTAAATCACCATAAAGAAAAGCTATCTTCATATCTAACTGCTCAACCTTTAAGTCCAGACTAACAGTAATACCAAGAGTAATACAGATAGAAGATATTTTAACAATAGGAGAAATAATCTCTTCAAAGTATCTTTCTTTTGACTAAAGTTTTTCACAACCAATCTAGTTTTGTACTTTGGTTGAGAACATTGTTCCTGAGTCTTCAACTTGAAAACCTATTTATTCTTCAAGACCTTCCTTCCCTTTGGTAGTTGTACCAAATCATATATGTGGTTCTTCTATAGAGCATCTATATCTTCCTACATATCAACTAACCACTTATTTTTCTACTTACTTTCAATTATTTCCTAGTAACTCTTTAGTTCACCTGTATCAATAAACATCACATACTCATATATAGAGTATTTTCTAGAAGGTTGACGTTGTTTAGAAGATAGATCTTCTCAACTTAGGTTATGCGAAAAGTTGCTCCCCATCTTCTTCTTGCTCAACATGTCCTCTAGGTAGATCAATATCGACCTTTACACTATCTTCCTACATATCTCTCCCATCACTCTAATGTACTAGAGGAATAACTAGGTCATAGTCTGCTAATCCTTCTGTAGAAGTCTTGGTTGGTGCCTCCTTTTTCAAATCGTCAAGGGTTTGATCATAAAAAAAAACCAAGATAATCAAGTTAACCACATGCCTCACATCCTTAAGTGCCAACTTGCAGCCAAGGTTGGTCTTTATATGGATCTCAACCATGCTGATGATCTCTATCATGTTATAATTGTCCATCTTGATAACACCAAAATTTCTAGACTTGTAAGTAGCAAAGAAATCCTTTTGTGATGTAGCATAGTAAGAAGCACCTATGTTAGTAACACATTCAAGATTCTGACACATACAAGAAAAAATATCATCAAAAGGAGATAAAATCAAATAGTCACTACCCTACACTATAGCTAAAGTATTCTCTTTTGACTCTATAGACTCCATTTCTTTTTTTTTTTTTTCTTTTCTTAAGTTGCTTGCATTGATTCTTATAATGTCCTTTCTCACCATAATTGTAGCAAACAATATCTTTTTTTGATCTTGACTTGCTTCTACTCATACGTGAATTACTTCTATCATTGGACTTTGACCTTCCTCTATTCTATGAAATAAGTGCCTATGAATCAATTTGAGTTGTTGATGAATTCTTTCTCCTCAACTCCTCATTCAACAAAATATTTGTTACTTGACTCATGGTGACACTACCATTTAGTGTAGAATTACTAAGGGATATCACTAGTGTCTCCCAACTTTTTAGCAATGAACTAAGAAATTACAATGCATGTAACTCATTATCAATATACATTTTTATATAGGATAACTAGTTAGTAATACTGTGCATTTCATTTAAATGCTCAGCAATAGAAATATCCTCTTTGTATTTTAGGTTCACAAGTTTTTTGATCAAGAAAGCCTTATTGCTAGTTCTTTTTCTCTCATAAAGACTTTCCAATTTTTTTCAAAGAGAGTATGCAGAACTTTCAATAGAAACATGGTGAAAGACAATATCATCGAGCTATTATCGAATAAATCTAATTATTTTTTGGTTTAACCTTTGCCCACTTATCATCTATCGTGGTTCTGGGTTTTGCACTATCCCCTTGTAAAGATTTATACAAATATTTACAATACAAGATATCTTTCATTCTTGATTTTCATATCATATAATTATTTTTGTTTAAGTTAATCGTGTGAGAAATACTACCGGCCTCTATGTTCGAATATAAAAATTAAATTATACAAAATTTATTTTTGTTTAAGCTAATTTTTCTTTTAGGGAGTATGTTGTAGGGATGCGTTTGTGCCTTCTGATATTCCCTTGCGCCCTTTCTAAATTGCCTATGGAATTAGGAAGATATGACTAAGATGATAAAGATAAAATGGTGAAATCTTATGCTCGAGTGATCTCAAATATTAATTTTCTTTTCTACTTCCGCTATATTTGTTAATTTTCTTAATTTTAAGAAAAAATTTTGTCTGAAGCAATCACGATCATCTTTTTGGAATCAATCCTCAACGTGGTGTCGGTCAATCATTCTTTGTAATTCTACTACACTTGTTGAAGTGACTGCTCAACTTCCTCATGAACCATTCAGATGTGCTTGAGAAATTTATGAACTTGTAGCTCAAGTAATTATTTGTCATACATTGTATAGTTCTGGTAAGATCCTTAGAATATTTGAAAATGATACACTATGGTCAACTGTCATATATTGATACAACCCTAATTGCATATCTAAATGTGTCCACCTCTAATTTAAGTATTTATTGACAATGTTAGAATGGGAGCCTCGCTAATCTTTTTCTGACAAGAGGAATATATTATTATAATTTGTCATCCACTTGAAGTTTTGACCTACCTTAGTGAGGGAGTGCAATGGTGCTACTGTTAGTACTGTTTCGACACTAAGAGGATGGATGAATTAGTACTTTCGATAAAATCATCGGTTTTGGAAATGTACTTGACTTGGAGTAAGTGAATTAAGCAATTAAATGTAATGAAAAATAGAATGTAAATGCAAACCGAGTTTATAGTGGTTCGATTATTGTGACACATGTCCACTCCTAATTCCTCTTCCGTTGAGGCTATCGACGTTTATTAATGATCTTCTTTTAATGGGCGAGACCAACTTCCCTCTTACAACTCTTTTTTCTTTTCACTGGTTTATAAGACAACCTTTATAAATCTCACACCTCTCTTAGAATGATCACAAAACTTAAGGAATAGGAGAAGGCCACTTAGCACTTTTTCAAGACTTTTACAACTCAAAATCTCAAAGACTTTTATTCACTTTTCATACTCTTTCATGTAGGAAAGAGTGGAGTATTTATAGGCCCTAATAGGTTTAAAAATAGAGTAAAAAAGTATCTCATCCCTGGTTTTCGGGGTACTGATAGTATCACCATCATTATTGGGTAGTACCATCGTCTGCTAGACTAACAACTGACGGTACCACCACTTGTCAGTCTAACACTAAGCAATACCACTGCTCAGTCTGACACTGACATTAGGCGGTACCACCACCTAGATAGCTTGGGAGGCTGAGCCTCAAGCAGTGCCACTGCTTGGGCCAACTAAGGGTCACTGAATGGGCCTTTCACTTGGCCCAAAATAGCTCTAACTAAGGCCCAATTAGCCCTTAATTGAGTTGCTAGGGTTACTCCCTAAACTAACTCAAATTAACACCTAACTATAATAATTAATGCTAAAATAATTCAATACAAGCAATCTCAGTTGTTTGACATATCAATTGTTCATCTGAACTTCTAGTGAACTTCTGGCGAACTCCCAGCGAACTCCCAATGAGCTTTTGGCGCATTGTCCAAACCTTCGGTGTAATGCTCAATTCATCCGTTCTCGGCGCATTGTTCAATTCTTTCGGCCTGATGCCCGATCTTTAACTCCGGCCTAACGTCCGATTTTTTTAATTATTTTACCTTTTTATGATCAAAGTTAGTCCTGCATCACTTTTCTCAAATAGCACAGTAGATCGTAAATTCATCAATTGATTTCATCATCAAAATCTAAGATTCAATAATCTCCCCATTTTTCATAATGACAACTAATTGATGATGGAGTTTAAACTAAACTCTTCCTATCTATATGCTATATTGAAAGAAACTTTGAATTTCAGAAAATGATAACTTTAGAATTCAAGTCAAAATAATTTTAATCATTTTATTTGTAAAGTTCATCATTTCACACTTTATATGCATTGCATCAACATAATATCATCAAGAAGTGCATCATAATATCAAAGAGTACAAAATATTAAAAATTACATTATAACATCAAGGAGTGCAAGACATTAAAAGGTATATTATAGCATCAAAAAGTGCAAGACCAAAGAGTGCAAGACAAGGAACACATCAAGAAACAATCGACTTCTCTCCCTTTGTTATCAACAAAAAGGAGGAATATACAAGCCACTCAGGTTGTGGTAATCCAAATTATCTAAATAAAGTATCAAACTTAGCATGAATGTGTTGGATCTTAGTTAAAATTTGATCATGACGAAGTTCAATTCGAATCAATCAAGTTACTATGGAATCAGCAGATGAGGAGGTTGCTGGATTTGTCGAAGGTGCTGTCTCAAAGTGACTAATAGGAGGAGATTGACTTTCCCTATACATAGGTGTTTTTGGTTCTTGCTCAGGTGGGAGATGATAAGTTCTCCTAGGTAATCTAGTCCATACATGGTTCATTACTATGCATCTTAATAAGTTTCTATTGATAATATTGAATTTATCTAGTTTCATAATTTCTTCATTTGGTAGAATGACTATGTCATATGTATGTATCAATCTAGTAATTAAGTCACCATATGGAAGCATCATATCTTTTATTAATAACTTAATCATGCTTTGATGTATCAAATATTAAAAGTAGTTATCATATTCTTTCATAATCTAATACATTGTACCATTTCTATTTGACTAATTTTATCGTGATGATATTATTTAGGAAGTAGAACACTAATCATAATCATAATGTGATGAAGTAGTTTTGTGTTGAATGGTAGCATATGCTCACAACTTTTAGGAACAATAGACAGATTAGGATTTTCAAAGATAGTAGTTAGTACCTAATGCATCAGAATATATAACCCTAACCGATTCAGTGTCCTATTGTCCTCTAAAATAGCAACATCTTCTTTTTTTAGGAATTCCTATAAAATTATAAATTGTGCTATCCATAATAGGTATATGATGCTCCAAAAGATAAGTGGATATCTTATCATGTTCATCTATATGCAAGTTGTTGTAAAATAATCGAACAAGTCTATGATAGATAGATTCACTAATTTGAAATATTGGAAGGACATCTAAGTTACCAAACCATTGAATTGTTTATAAATTACTCAATTCTTCTAGATCTACATATTTTCCCTTATGCACATTTCTAGACTCAAAAGTTAGGAATCTAAGGGCATGTTCATATGAGTCAAACAATATAGAATCAAAGGTTTCATCTAATCTCCTCTTTCCTTTGTCCCTTAAGGATCTTCTAGGTGCAATGGGAACTACATATATTACCAATAATAAGAGCCAAGATCAAGCAATAAATTAAGAATGAGAGAGGTTTAAGAGTTACCCTTGTAGTTAATCTTCTTGTGATCACCAAAGGGGTTGAGATTGATCCTTAACTTTATAAAAGAGGGGTTTTCTTGAGTTTCTAGATGAAGAGTAAGAGGAATGAGGGGTGAAGAGCAGTTTAGAGGGGTGTAAAGAAGTTTAGAGGGGTATAGAGAAGGTTGGGGGCAGTTCTACCGCCAACCCTAACTAGGGCTTTTATAAGGCAGGGTTACGAGCGATGATATCGCTAACTGGGTGGTGCTACTACTTATAAGTAGTGTTTTCTAGCAATGCCACCACTGTTGCACTACAACATGAACCGTTTGTATCATTCATTCAACATTCACCTCATACTACATTTTAACATTCAAGCTAGTACATTTTGCTTTGTGAATTGTGCAAGCTAGCACTCTTGGTTTTCTTGAGATGTGCAAGCTAGACTTTCTCTTTTTCTAACATTTTTGCTTCTCTTATAAGATGTTAGTAAGAGAGTACTCTTGCTTCTTCTTTGAGATGAACAAGATAATAATCATCACAATTATCACATGGTGCAAATATTTCAATCATCATATGAATGAAAGAGAGATCAAGTTATGAATATGAAAGTCCATGAATCAAAGTTTTACTTTTTGTAAAGGAAGGGCGATATTGATTCAGAAGGAAAACTTAAGTTAGGAAAAACCGAGAAATCCAAAAAATATATAAGATGAATTCATGCATTAGGAAGATTTAACATGCCTAATTCTCTTCTAATAAAATCAAATTGCTCCTCATTCAATAGTTTTATAAAAATATTAGCTAATTAATGTTTTGTATCAATAAATTTTAAAGATATATCATGATTATTAACATGATCTCTTATAAAATGATATCTAATATCAATATGTTTAGTTCTCGAGTGTTGAATGAGATTTTTTATTAAACAAATAGTACTAGTATTATCACATTTTATAGGAATATTTTTCAAATAAATTTCATAATCTTTTAAAGTGTTTTTCATCCAAATAACTTATACATAATATGTATCTGCTGTTACATATTTAGCCTCGGTTGTAGATAATGTAACTGAATTTTGTTTCTTGAAAGACCAAGAAACAAGTGAATGGTTCTGGATGTAGATTTTCTATCTATTCTACATCCACCAAAGTCAGCATCAACATAAGCAATTAATTCAAAACTTTTACATTTTGAATATCTAAAAACTATATTAGGAGTTTCTTTTAGGTATCTAAAAATTATTTTAACTATGTTAAAGTGAGATTGCTTGAGATTGGATTGAAATCTGACACAAAGTCCAACTTTAAACATAATATCAGGTCTAGTTGCTATGAGGTATAGTAAACTACCTATTATACCCCTATAAATTTTTTATCAAAACTTTCTCCACCATAATCCAGATCTAATTTTATGGAAGTGCTCATTAATGTGTTAATACTGTAAATAAATTTTTAACTAATAATATAATTTTATTTCTTAAAATGTCCTTCGTGCTTTCTAAGATTTGAATTACTTGTTCTAAAAAGAATGCGTCATCTACGAAGTTAGTAAGACGTAACATAAGATGGTAACTTCAAATATATGATGAATGCTTACAAAAAGCTAGATACAAGGCTAAATGATACACCACAGATCCAACCTCCTAAGGGTCGATGAATCTGGAGCTAGTTTATGTTTTTGATCAAATCTGATAGCTCCCCTTATAGTGATACTTTAAAAAAGATATGGTCCTCAACCTTAAAATCCAAATCTCTTTGTATTCAATCCATATAGCCAGACTTTGAGATTTTAACAATCTCTTATGGATTCTTTGGATAATATTAGTATCCTTTGTATTAACTAATCAGGTCTCGTAAGTTTTCACTTTCCAACAACATCCCGATCTCAATATATTGATGATTTATATTTTCTTTCATAAAGAGCTTCCGAAGGGCCTAACTTTTATAGTGGCAGCTATTATTCTAAACAAATTTAATTTGGTCTGCATGCATATCCCATCTACCATTAAATCTAAGCTACAAGCTCTTATTGTTCCCTCAAATTAACTGTCAGTTTGGAAGTAAAAAATTATATTAAATTTTAATTGTGTATTGAAAGCTTTCTCTAAACGTCTCCAATCCCTAGATATAAACCTCGGATCCCTATCACAAATGATACTAACTGATGTTTTATGGTATTAGATTATCTCGTTAACATATAAGTCTATTGGTTTATTCAAAGAATAACTCTTGTTAACATTAAGAAAATTGATAGATTTAGTGAGTTAATTCATAATTATCCAAATTTCAGTATGTGTCTTCCAATCTTACATAATCTCATCATAAAAATATATGGTAACTTATTCTCTTTTTTATTCAGGAATAAGTATCTTTTACAATTTTTGTGTATGTGCTTAGTGTTTAGCATTGACCTGTTGATAAACTAAACATTTGAAGATTAAACTCTACTAACCTTTCTTTATACCCAACCACCAATTACTCCTAATCAATTTATCAAAATAGAAGCAAGAATAGAAAATACCACCTTGATGGAGGAGAAAGAACATCTTTAATAGAAGTAGTTCTATTATATGGCGGAGAGAGAACAAAAATAAACTGAAGGCCAAAGATCCAACTGTAATCACTGTTAGGAACGAGTTGGCATTAAGAGGGAGGGGTGAATTAGTGCAGCAGTAAAATCACATTAGTTCTGAAAACTTTCATTCATTGAAAACCGATCGGAAAGATGTTAACTTAAAAATACTTACGTAAGTGTGTAATGACCTATATCCACTCCACTAATTCCTTAAAAGTAAATTGCTTAAAAGAAATTAGAACAGTGAAGGTAGTTTGCAGTTAAAGTAAATTGCTTAAAAGAAATACAAACCAGATTTTTATAGTGGTTCAGTCGTCATGACCTATATCCACTCCACTAATTCCTCTTCCGTCGAGGCCACCGACATCTACTATCGGTCTTCCTTCAATGGGCGAAGACCAACTACCCTTTTACACCCCTTTTCTCCTTTTCATAGGTTTAGAAGACAACCTTTACAAACACTTACTCCTCTCTAAATAGAATTCTAAATTTAGAGCTAGAGGAGAAGATTTCTCAAGTGATTGTAACAGCGTTTTCCCACTTTAAAACTCTTTGTGCTCGTCTTTGTTAACTAGGGATGAGAGAGGTATTATAGGCCTTAAGTTGATTTAAACTTGGAGCCTAAAAATATCTCCTCCCGGGTCTCTCGGGTACGGGCGGTACCACCACTTGACACCTTGACACTGGGCAGTACCACCACCCAGACTGGCGGTACCACCGCCTGATAGTTTCTCAGAGACTATGTTTGGGCGGTACCACCGCCTGAGACATTCTCAAAGACTGTGTCACGATGGTTACACTTGTTGGGTCATTGTTTGGGCCTTTCATTGGGCCCAACACAATCCATATATGGGCCTAACTGGCCCCTAATTGGGTTGGCCCAATTCCAATCCCAATTATGTGCTAACTACAAAATTTAAGATATTTACTAAGCTAAACAAGTTCGTAAGTCAAGGTTTCTTCCGACGATCTTTCGACGAACTTCCGAAGATCTCTCGGTAATGTTCCAGCGGACTCCCGGCAAGCTCCTGGACTTCATGACGATCTTCTTGGTGAGTTCTGACGAGCTTCTTTGGCAAGCTCCTAGACTTCCGGTCAGTTCTAGCAGAACTTCCGACAAACGTCTGGACTTTCGACGAACTCTCAAACTCCCAATGAAATCTCGTTCTTGACTCCAGGACTTCATTTTGCTTTATGTCTTACTATCGTAGTTAATCATGCACACATAAAGCCTACTTCGATCTAGATAATTATTACTGAGCTAATCAAAGTTGTCCGACATGTCATTGGTTCATCGACGCTTCGTTCGATTCTTCGGCGCATCATCCTCTTTTGCGGCCTATTGCCCAATCGGCCAGTTGACCTTCGCAACTCTGATTTCCTTGGCACAATTTCCGCTCTTCTTGGCCCGATGCCCGAATCCATGGCCTGAAGCCTTCTGTCGATACGTGACCAATCCTTCGGCTCAACGTCCAATCTTCTAACATGTTTTTCACCGGCCCAACATGATTTTTCCTACTTTAATTGTCTCATCCTGATCGAAGCTTCCTGCATCACTCAAAACGCAGATAAAATCATATACACTTATCAATTGGTTTCATCATCAAAATTTGAGATTCAATAATCTCCCCCTTTTTGATGATGACAACCAATTGATGACGAAGTTAACCTTAACTTCCCCTATCAATATGACATATTGATAGAACTCTTGGATTCAAAAATCCAAGCAACATAACATGATAAAATCATGCATAACATCATACTTCTCCCCCTTTGTCATCAACAAAAAGGAGAAGTTCAATTATCAAATGTTTTAGGCATACAAGTTCAAATCATTGTATAATCTCCAGTTTTATCATCATGTAAGTTTTATAACATACAGCTAGCAAATTTTTTCATTACTTTACAACATGCATAATCACCAAATCATCATTAATTTTAAAGATTTGCCAGATTGTAAAATTTGTAAGTTAGCATTTTTGCTTCTAGGCAAGCTACCAATTTTTGGTGATGTTTAAGATAGCAAGTTCTTCTTCTCTTTTGAGAAGTCTAATTTTTTGCTTCATTTGAAAAGCGTAAGCTAACAAAATTTTATAAATATCACAACATGCAAGCTAGCAACTTTGGCAAGTTTTATATTATTTTCGAATATGCAAGCTAGAAAATTTTTGAGATGTTCATGATAGCAAATACTTTTTTCTCTTTTGAGAAGTGTAAGATAGCAAGTTTTGTTCCCCCTTTGTCATTGTCATAAAGAATGGAAGAATACAATGTTGTAATTCTTTTCCCTTTATATCAATTTCCAAATCATGACAAAATATCATTCTTAATTCAATATGTTTGTGCATCATTAAAATATGCACAATTTCAAAACCTTACATTTCATTTTTCATGCATGATACCAAAAAATAAATCAAACATCATTGTGAGCATATTGATACTAAGACATTGAAAATTTTAAGCTTTTATCAATATTTTGAACATGATACCAAACATTCATCATTTAAAGCATTCATGATACCAAACATTAAATCAATATTTTTAAGTATTTATCACTTCATGATTGTTAGTACCAAACATTCATCATTAATTTTCTCCCCCTTTGTCATAGTTAAAGAGAGGGGAATAAAAATATAATGGTGCAATTCATTTCCCTTTGCATCAATTTTTAAATCATCATAAAAAGAATAACAAGAAAATTTTGGTGATAAGATATACTTCATGAATACAAGGAATTGTACATAAAAATCATATCATGAAAGATAAAATATCAAAGATCATGAAGGATTAAGTCATGAATACTAAATGACATGATTTATCTTAACAAATCTCTATTTTAGTAAATAACAAAAAGAAACATAGGAGTTCAAAAAATAAAATCTTGATTCATTGAAAAATTTCAAGTTATAAATATCAAAAAATCAAGATAAAGCTCATTCAAATTCAAATCGTCAAATCAAAATCATTTTCAAGAGATTCACAAAAGCATAATATACATGGATTCATTAATCTTTTATCGAAAAATCAATAGAGATGAAAAATATATTCCCTTTTTTTGTCTATTTCATTTTAAGTGATTGATTTCATATAAGTATGCTCAAGTTTTTCATATGAAAACCATATATCATAGTTTAAAATAGAAAGAGCAAATCTCATCATAGAAATCATCAAGATCAATAAACCATAAATTACCAAAAAATCATCATTACTTCAAATCATCATGCATAATTAAATATAAAATCGTCATGATACTTACATTATTCCATATAAGCATGCCTTTGTCATTTACGCCAAATCAAAGCATTTATCATTTATAAAATCGAAAAAGCCACTTTCATTACCGTAAAATCGATAATCTATAAAACGCAAAAATCATCATGCATAATTTTGAAATATAAACTCATTAAGTATGATTTCAAATCATCATTACATTATTTCATCAAGCATGATTTCATAAGACATTTTTAATCAAAATTATTTTATTTGTTTATCATAAAACATGTAATTTTCATGATTATTTTTAAAATCACTAGAAAGATAAGCATGATCCAAGTTTTACATTTTCATTACATCATTAAACATGCAATTCAAAAAAAATTATATAATTTTCTTAAACTAAATTAAAAATAATTCATGAAAAATATTAAGTAATTTTAAAGTAAACTAAGGGGATTTTGATTACCTCATCGTCGAAAGCCGTTAAGGCGTAGTTTGCCACCTCGCTTTTGTTGGTTTGTTCTTCATCTTCGGATGAGCTCGATTCGTCTAAGATTACTTCCTTCTTCTTGCATTCATAGCAAATAGTTACATTCTTTTTAAGTTTATTTTTGTTCTTTGATTTTTTTTTTAAGAACTTTTTAATCTTTATTGTGAAGAGTTTAAGTTCACCATCAATTGAGCTTATGCTCGAGTAGTCTTCAATTGTTCTAAGTCCAAAATTCTTCATGTTCTTTGGAAGATTGTTCTTATGTTCATTTTGTGCCATACAACTCATTTCATAGGTCATTAAAGACCCGATAAGTTCTTCGAGTGGAAACTTGTTTAAGTCTTTTACCTCTTGTGTGGCAGTTACTTTTGAAACCCAGTTCTTATTAAGAGAACGTAAAATTTTGTTTACAAGTTCAAAATCCAAAAAACTTTTACCAAGTGCTTTTAAACCATTAACGACATCCATAAAATGGGTGTACATGTCTTTAATGGATTCACTTGGTTTCATATGAAACAATTCAAAATCATGCATTAAAAAGTTGATTTTCGAATCTTTTACTCTACTAGTGCCTTCATGAGTTACTTCTAGTGTGTGCCAAATCACGAAAGTCATTTCGCAAGTAGAAACCCGATTGAATTCATTTTTATCTAAGGCGCAAAATAGAGCATTCATAGCTCTAGCATTTAAAGAAAAAGTCTTCTTCTCCAAATCATTCCAATGGTTCATTGGAAGAGAAGACCTTTGAAAACCGCTTTCGATAATATTCCATAAATTCAAATCCAAAGAAAGCAAGAAAACTCTCATTCGAATTTTCCAATATGTGTAGTCCATCCCATTAAACATGGGAGGGCGAATGAGAGAGTGACCCTCTTGAAAGCCGAAAAGAGCCATTTCTCTTTGAGTATTAAACCAAATGAGAAAAATATGGCTCTGATACCAACTTTTAGGAACGAGTTGGCACTAAGGGGGGGTGAATTAGTGCAGCAATAAAGTCACGTTAGTTCTGAAAACTTTTGTTTGTTGAAAACCGATCAGAAAAATATTAACTTAAAAACACTTACGTAAGTGTGTAATGAGAAAGTAGAGCAACGAAAGCAATTTGTAGTTAAAGTAAATTGCTCAAAAGAAACACAAACAAGATTTTTATAGTGGTTCGATCGTTGTGACCTACATCCACTCCACCGATTCCTCTTCCGTTGATGCTACCAGCATCTACTATCAGTCTTCCTTCAATGAACGAAGACCAACTACCCTTTTACACCCCTTTTCTCCTTTTCACAGGTTTAGGATACAACCTTTACAAGCACTTACTCCTCTCTAAACAGAATTCTAAACTTAAAGCTAGAGGAGGGGATTTCTCAAGTGATTGCAACAGCGTTTTCTCACTTTAAAACTCTCTGTGCTTGTCTTTGTTAACCAGGAATAAGAGGGGTATTTATAGGCCTCAAGTTGATTCAAACTTAGAGCCTAAAAATGTCTCATTCCGGGTCTCCTGAGTACGGGCGGTACCATCGCCTGACACCCTAGCACTGGGCGATATCACCACCCAGACTGGCTGTACCACCTCTTGACAATCTCTCAAAGACTGTGTCTGGGTGGTACCACCGCCTAACATAGTCTCGAAGACTGTGCCACCACGATTACACCTATTGGGTCACTGTTTGGGCATTTTATTGGGCCCAACACAGTCCATACATGGGCCCAACTGGCCCCTAATTGGGTTGACCCAATTTCAATCCCAATTATGTGCTAACTATGAAATTTAAGACATTTACTAAGCTAAATAAGTCCATAAGTCAAGGTTTCTTCCGATGAACTTCTGACGATCTCTCGTCAATGTTCCAGCAGACTCCCGACAAGCTCCTGGACTTCACGACGATCTTCTTGGCGAGTTCTGACGTGCTTCTTTGGCAAGCTCCTGGACTTCTTGGTTAGTTCCGGTAGAACTTCCAACGAACGTCTGGACTTCCGATGAACTCTCGAACTCTCAACGAAATCTCGTTCTTGACTCTGGGACTTCATTTTGCTTTATGCTTTGCTATCGTAGTTAATCCTGCACACATAAAACCTACTTCGATCTAGACAATTATTACTAAGCTAATCAAAGTTGTCCGACATGTCATTGGTTCATTGACACTTTGTCCGATTTTTCGGCGTATCGTCCTCTCTTGCAACATATTGCCCAATCGGCTAGTTGACCTCCGCAACTCCGATTTCCTTGGCGTAATTTCCGCTCTTCTTAGCCCGATGCCCGAATCCATGGTCTGAAGCCTTCTATCGATACGTCGATCGATCCTTCGGCTCGACGTCCAATCTTCTGATATGTTTTTCACCGGCCCAACATGATTCTTCCTGCTTTAATTGTCTTATCCTGATCGAAGCTTCCTACGTCACTCAAAACACAGATCAAATCATAAATACTTATCAATTAATTTCATCATCAAAATCTAACATTCAACAATCACAAACTAGTTCTAAAAGCAATCAACTAAACAATTTTCAAGAGAATATGAGAGAGATTAACTTTTCAGCATTATTGCTCTAAATATTTTATAGCAATTAGATAAGTATAAAAGCTCATGAAGATTGTAAGGAATTGTAGGTGAGCTGCTTCGCCATTAGAACTCGAGTGTACTGGTTGATAGTTCAGGAATGCTACATTAAATGAACTTACTAACTGGAGAAGCAAAATGAATCATTGGAAAATATGATAGAGATTGAGACACTGACATGGGGTTTGAGTCAATTCCTGGTGTATAGGAATGTGTGCACGGGTTGGCAGCGTTACAGAAGGCTTGTCAAGACATAGTCGAAGAGAAGTGGAAGATGTAAGGAGTTCGGGTTCAGCCCATGTGGGTTGATAGCCCATATTCATGTGGGTTTTTTCAGCCCACAGCCTATATATCCTTTTAATTTAATCTTAATTAACATTAGGAGGATGTGGATGACTACGTTTTGAAGATAGAAAAAGGCATAAATAAGATAGTAATGTGAGAGAAGAAAAGTGTCACAGGATTTCAAAGAAAAGGAGGAAAACAAGACAGAAAGGAAGAGAAAGAAAGGGAAGAAGACAAGGACAACACAGAGAGACTGTTCTCAATCATCTAGTAGTGTTCTCATCTCAGGTTAGATCAAATCTACAGTAGACTCTTGCTGTGATTACTTGGGGAGGTTTTAGATATTGTGGGCAGTGACGTGATCCTTGTATCCCAGTTATTCTCTTGTGGTTGTTGCTAGGGTTTTGGGCAAGAGATTGAGATTTGTATATTCATTATTCTCATAGTGGATTATCTCTAGTTTGCCCCGTGATTTTTACCCTTCACATTGAAGGGGTTTTCCACGTATATCTTGGTGTTCTGTTTGATTGTGCTTCCATTTAATTCCGCTGCGTATTATGGTCTTCTAGTATTTGTTCATATACAAAGGTTATTCCTGTTTATATCCCCAT
>LVTN01002008.1:10263-27149 GCA_001649415.1 Musa itinerans | reverse complement strand
TCTTAATCTAACCCTAATTAACATTAGGGGGGTGTGGGTGGCTGTGTTTTGGAGGCAGAAAAAGACATAAATAGGGTAGCAACGTGGGAGAAGAAAAGTGTCACGGGATTCCAAAGAAAAGGAGGAAAACAAGGCAGAAAGGGAAGAAGACAACAACGCAGAGAGACTGTTCTCAATCATCTAGCAGTGTTCTTATCTCATGTTAGATCAAATCTACAGTAGACTCTTGCTGTGATTACTTGGGGAGGTTTTAGATATTATGGGTAGTGACATGATCCTTGTATCCCAATTATTCTCTTGTGGTTGTTGCTAGGGTTTTGGGCAAGAGATTAAGATTTGTATATTCATTATTCTCATAGTGGATTATCTCTAGTTTGCCCCGTGATTTTTACCCTTCACATTGAAGGAGTTTTCTACGTATATCTTGGTGTTCTGTTTGATTATATTTCCATTTAATTCCGTTGCGTATTATGATCTAGTATTTATTCATATACAAAAGGTTATTCCTATTTATATCCCCATCAGACTGCATCCAAGATATCTCCGTTGCCATTGGTAGGCCTCTCATCCGATCGATCTCAAAGAAGTGATGGAAAGGAAACTATTTCTTTTTTTTTTCTTACTCATAAAATTAAAATACACTAGAAATATGCTTAGATTGTAAGAGAAACGATATAAACCTAACACACGTTAGATTCATAAAATAGATTGACCTATAATAAAATAAATAAAAAAGTTGAAAGAAGTGAAATCTGAAGGCATTTCTAGTTGGCAAATATTGAGAAAATGTCCCAAGATATAACCGGGATTCGTCCTCCTGCCCGTATGTGGAGGATTATAGAAACATTTCAGCACCATCTAAATCTAAGATAAGATTGTAAAAAATGAATGAATGAATGAATGAATAGAAGGATGAAAAGTTGAAAGAACAAACGTATAGAAGGATGAAAGGTTGAAAGAACCATAGAAGAGCAAGAAGAAGAATAAAATAAAAATATTAAATCAAACCTATAACAAATCCAATTCATATGTTTGGATGATTTAGGCTCAATCATCCCTTCAACCAAATAACTTAATAGACTTAAAAGAAGACGATCTTAATAAGGAGAACTACTGTTTGTGAGACTAAAAGGATGAAAAGTTGAAAAATGAATAGATAGAAAAATGGGTTGTTTCCTATACTTCCAATGTGAGACTCAATCATGAAAAGTTGAAAGAAAAATATATAGAAGAATGAAAGAAGAATAAAATAAAAATATTAAATCAAACTTATATCAAATTCAATTCATATGTTTGGATGATTTATGTCCAATCACCTGTTCTACTAAACATTTTAATAGACTTAAGAAAGATGATCTATGATCTAATAAGAAGGATTGTTTCCTTTAATTACAATGTGAGATTAAAAGGACGAAAAATTGAAAGATGAATAAATAGAATAATGGACTGTTTTCCTTAAGGATAAGGACTGTTTAGAAAAATGGATTATTTCTTTTGCTTTCGATGTGAGATTTAAAGGTAAAAAATTGAAAGATGAATAGATAAAATGATTGACCGTTTTTCTTGAGGAGAATAATTGTTTAGAAAAATGGATTATTTCCTTTAGTGAGACTAAAAATTAAAAAGTTGAAAGATGAATATATAAAATCAAAAATAAGAAAAAGGAAGAAGAATAAAATAAAATAATTAAATTAAACTTATATCAAACTAAATTGCATAGATGATTTAGATCTAACCAATCTATAAAATTCAAAGGACTAATTATAGATTAAAATAGCTAATCTATAATAAGAGGTAGTCTATAATTAATCTAAATACCACGGAAGGATTCTAGTAAATTATAAGAGGTAATCTATAATTAATCTAAATTCAACATAGATTATCTAAATAAAAAAATAAAATTTCCTAATTCCAATGTGGGATTAACAGTCACAACAGTATTACAAAGGGAAAGAATAAATTGTGTGTTTTTCCACCCACCATAGATCCAATGATATTATCTTCGTTGCACCAGCAGCCGCTGCTGGGCACGGCCGCATCCCAAGTCACTGACGACTGCTGCGAGCTTTGACAACAAGCCATGGCCTCAACAAAAAAAGGCTCCTCCGTCCCCTCCATAGCATGCAACAATGTCATCTTCGAGGAACCCGCTGCGGCAGCCGGCCGCGGCTGCATCCCAACTCGGCCAAGAATGGTGGATTGAACAACGAAATGCTCTTCCACGCCGCCACACCGTGCAAGAATGTCCTCCTCACGACTTGCGTAGCTGCAGCTGGTCACGGGGGCCTCAGCAAGCGGGGACGACCGTTGCGAGCTCCCCCAAGAAGTCGTCGTCATACCGACCAAGAACGAGCCGCCATCGTTGGTGCTAAGATGCTGCAGTCAGCCTGCAAGCTCGGCCAAGAACTCATGGCGCCGCCACTCGTCACAAGTTGGCCAAAAGTGGGGACGACCATTGCGAGTTCCACGAAGAATGGTTCGCCCTCCTCTGTGCTCCAGCTTCTGCAGCCGGCCGCGGCGGCATCCGAACTCACCGACGAGTGGTGCGAGCTCGGCCAAGAAATCGTGGCGTCAACAACGAAGGGCTCTTCAACGCTGCCACACCGTGCAAGACTGTCCTCCTTACTGTTCCGGTAGCTGCAGTCCGCGACGCGGTCTCCGCAAGTGGGGACAGTCCCCAACAAGTCGTTGCACCGACCCAGCCGCGGTGACCGCCCCCCGCGCGCGCCAGATCCTCAGCGAATGCAATTGCTTCCCGCCGGAGCTCCTCGAGAAATCTCAGTCTTTAGAAAGGATCTTCCATCGCCGTCGCCTTCTCCGAGCCACCCTCATCCTCGCCATCTTGATCACCATCGTCCTCTCCCGTCAGGGAGGTAGAAGCGGATGGCGTGGTCGCCGAAGGAGGTAAAGGGGACGTCGGCGCGGAGCTCCTCTGCCTTGGGCATCCCTTGGCGAAGATGCCGTGGCTCCGTTTGACGTTCTCGATCTGCCTCATCTCTAGTTTCCGGTTTTTCTTTCCCGCCGAAGACGAAGTCGCCACATCCTTCGTGGCCGAATCTACCATCTCCAGCGTCGCCGCCATTCAAAACCTCTCGACCTCTTTAGATGAGTTCTCGAAAGCAAAAGAGGGGTCCGTGCAAACCTAGAAGCCAAAGCGTGTTTATTATGGCGGAAAGAAAGCCCCCATCGGCTCTTACACACTCTCCGACTCACCATTTGACTCACACCCGCGGGCCCCATCCACGGGTTCCCCTATGCTGGTGGTCTAATCACGGCGGGTGTGTGATCGAGCCCAGCAATGCGGTAATTTTTCTATTGTTGCTGAGGGTTGCCTAAATCGCATAAGCTTCATAACTTCTAATCTCCCTTCTAATTTCCAGGAACAATGAAAAAAACAAAAAAAACGATTTGTCCGAATCTTGGTAAATATTTAAATCGAACAAATTATATATATATATAATCTTGATAAATATTTACAGGTTTAGACAGTCCTATAAAAGAGACAAATAGACACATAGAAACCCACCTGAACGACAAAACACGATGAGTCACACAATTATTTTAAGCAAGAACTACGACTTCCATCTTCATCTTTTTACCGAGTCTTATTACATTAACAGATCATTGTGTTCTCACTTTGATATCGACACACACCGCTCAGCTGTCTATGGGACTCGGTTAATTAAATTTGTAGTGCAGATACAATCCCAGTCCCACAGAAGCCACCAGAGTCAAAACCAAATCTAGTATGAGCTCCCTTGGTTGGTACCGTTCAAGGTTCAGCTTCACTAGCTTGGATTTGCCACCCCAATAGCTTACTGGTGTGAGTGCTGCTTTCTTCCCTGTGGGCGGCTTTGGCAGCCAGATTTGGAGAAGTCCGTTCTCGAACTTGGCACGGATGTGGTTGAGGGAGCTGCGGTCGGCCACACGGAATTCCCTGTGGAACCGGCTCCACTTGGTGCCGGCCAAGGGGCGCTCTCCGGAAATTTCTAGTGTCCCACCTCTGTTGATCTCGACCTTGAGCTGGTCCTTTCTGAAACCTATGTGGTGAAGGGAAGGACAACAAAACAGCTTCTTATTCTCAAGAAGAATGGACGAAGAATTTAATGTGTTTATCAACTGAAAATTTTTGGCAGAACAACATGCCTGCAAGATTAACGATGAGCGTATCTTCGTCTTCCTCCCGAAGCAGTTCATACTGAGGACCGAAGTCCCCGTAGACGCGGAGCGGGAGGGTCGACCTCTGTTTTGTTCCCCTGCGAGGCTGTTTACGTTTGTGCTGTGTTAGGGATCGAACGCCTGCAGTGCGAGCGATGGATCGGACGAAGATGATGGCGAGGACAAGCTATACATATATACTTGTGCAATATAAGGAATCTTTGTGTTGGAATAGAACACTGGCACATTGTTCCTTGTGGTTTAGTAGTTGTAAAGGCTGGCGAATTCCACCTACTTCGGTCACCACATAGCATGGGGAAGCGGGTTCCTTGTTTGTCTCCACTCTGCTACTTCTCTGGCTTAAATTAATGGATATGCTTCTTGAATCACAAGTTTGGTTCTTTGGAAGTTCTTGGAAAGCAAAGAATCATTTCATTGCTGTCCCGAAGCTAACACACGAGAAGTGGAATATAATCCCTATACAGTAATCTATTTAATCAACATCAACAACCCAACAGCCCAAAGATGCAAAACCAGCTATCCGACCCGATAGAATAATTAGCCTGTTAACTTTATTAAGTCTGAATCATTGGCTCAAAGGCTTATGTTGAAGTTAAGCCCACTTTCGATTCATTAAGCTTGAGTCAGTAACTTAAAATTCTTGAGATAAAGTTAAACTCACTTCCAACATGAGACTGTGCTGAAGTGTAATAATAATTCTTACTTAAGAATTGGACATCTTCATCAAAGCTCATATAATCCAGATTAAACTCTAGTATAGTGAATATGAGGCAGATTAAACTCTAGTTCAGTGAATATGAGGCATAGTTAAATGAATGCTCCATATCATAATGTGTCCTCTGATTTATCTTTTTTTTTCAACCTTATCTTAATACGAGAGGTGTGCTTTGGAACATACCTTATCTGAATCGGTAGACTTACTACCTGTTGCTAAGGTTCTGGTTGCTGGTAGTTAGTCCACTGGTTCTTGTTGCTAGGTGTTTCAGGCTTAGTAGCTGTTGTCTTAGCCCTGTAGTTAGTAGTTTCAGTCTGTACAATAGTGAAATACTTTAAGTATTTGATAAAATAAATAAAAAATATATTTTAAATATATATTGATGTATCACAAAAGGTCTAAACAAATTCTGAGAAAACATGGCATATTTGTTAAAGAAAAATAAAGTGCTTTATAAGACATTTATTGGCTAGTTGGATATATATATTATATATATATATATATATATATATATATATATATATATATATATATATATATATATATATATATATATATATATATATATATATATATATATATATATATATATATATATATATATATATATATATATATATATATATATATATATATATATATATATATATATATATATATATATATATATATATATATTTGAAATATGTGCCATTATCAATGATACTTGTGTAACACTTGTCTATAGGTTGCAGATGTGGCCAGCTCTGAGACGGATGAAGGGTGCTGAGGAGTTGGGGAGTGTTTGATGAGAACTCTTGCAGCTCATACAAACGCTTTCTGTAGAATTTTAGGGAGATAGAGAAAAAAGAATAACAGAAGAAATAAAAAGTACTTTATATGAGCATATATTTATATTAATCAAACGAGAAAATATAAATTAAAAAAATTAATCATAACCTAACAAATCTTATCATCTTTATTTATTTGTCTTAATCTAGATATTTATCTTATTACACCTAATCTTAAATTATTTGAATTAATCTTATCATACTCCCTTAATTCAAAATAATTATATCTTGAAGTTATTTTTGAGAAAAACTAAAATTTCTCTTTTGCTAAAGCTTTCATAAAGATGTTGATAAGTTGATTTTTAGTACTGTAGTATTACATTTGAAATTTTCATTTATCAACCAGTTCATAAATGAAATAATATCAAACTTTAATATATTTAGTGTGCCCGTGAAAACTAAGATTTTTCATCATTATAATAATAGACTTATTGTCATAGTAGATTTTAGTTAGTCCATCTTGTTTTTCTTGAAGATATATTAAAATTCTTTAAATCTAAATTATTTGACATATCGTACTTATAACCATAACATACTTCCTCTTAAGCATCAAAAAGCAACATTTTTGCCTTTTTATTATCTATGAAATCATCCTTGAGCTAAGGCTGAGCATAAATCCCAAAGTGCTTTTCTATTATCTACACAACTTGCTTAATCAATTTCAATATAAGAATATAATTTAAAATATTTTATCTGTTCACAATGGATACCATAATTGAGAATTCCCTTAATGTTCCCTTAATATATCTAAGAACTTTTTTAGTTGCTCTAAAGCGAAATTTATTAGGGCTATGCATGAATTAAATATAATATTGATCTTGAATATATGAGCTAAATTAATCCTCTAATTAGACTTCTATACAGCTTCTCATATATATTTTCAACTCTATCGTCTAACGTAAGTTTATTATTTATATTCATTGAAGTATTCATTGGCTTATAAGTTATCATATGAAATTTTTTTAATAAGTCCTTAAAATATTTTCTTGGTATAAAAAAATTTGATCTTCAACTTGAATAATTTTTATTCTAAAAAAATAATGTAAAAGTCCAAAATCAGTTATTTGAAATTCTAACATCATATGTTTCTTAAATTCAGCAAGCATATGTGATGAATTTTTAAAATAAATTATATCATTTATATACATACAAATAATAAGAATTTTCATACATTAAGATTTTATATATTGGCTCATTTAATTTTTTTAAATTATATTAAAGAAAGTACTTATCAATTCTATTGTTTCATGCCCTCGATACTTATTTCAAACCATATAATGTTTTATCTAATTTGTATATTTTATTTTTTAATCATTTAATTTTAAATCTTTCAAATTGTTATAAACCTATCATTTTTCTAAACTGCAAATGTTAATATTATTCTAATTATATCAATTCTAACGAAAGAACAAAAAGTTTCTAAACAGTCTACTTGAAATTTAAGCATCCTCTTCGAAAACTAAATGAACTTTATGTTTGTAGCGAATCATTAAAATTAAATTTGACTTGTATACCCATTCGAGCCTAATTAGCAAATATACTAACTTTCAAGTCTTATGTTTTTCTTTAGTAGTTTGTAGTTCGTCATTTATTACTTGCACTCATTCTTCCTTATAAATTATAACTTTAAAATAAATAGGTTCCAAAGCAAAACATGAAAAATCACTAGATTGATTTATTTGTGAAAGACTATGAAAATTCTTTAGATGTATTTCTGTATCATTAAAATCAATTGAATTAGAATCATTCAAAATATAAAAAGATTTGGGTGAGGTATAAATAATAGGCAATATATCATGTATTTTATCGACTTTTTCTCCTACAACTATTAAAATTTTAACTACTTTAGAGATCTAAATATCTTTTTCATTAAAAACAATATCATAACTTATGATCAATTTCCTAGTGATAAGATTACAAAATCTAAAACCTTTTGTCTTATTACTATACCCCACAAATATGCATTTACCACCTTTGTCATCAAATTTGATTTTTTTTTTCTATAAGAATATGAAAGTAAGCAATGTAACCAAATATTTATAAGTGACTTATATATAATTTTCTATTTAACTATTGCTTCATAGGGTGTTTTTCTTTGTACTACTATAGGAAAGAGGTTTAACAAATATATTTTTGTACTCAACTTTTGTCCAAAACTCTCTTGGTACTATTTTTTTCTTTAAGCATACATATTGCAATCTCGATTACAACTCAATTCTTCTACTTTGCTACTCTATTTGGATGAGGGTATAGCTTGCAATTAGTTCCCTATGAATGCATGTATTTTTATAAAAAAATTAAAAATTTTGAAAGTAAATTTATCTCCTATATCAAAACATAGAATTTTAATAAAATAATCACTTTATTTTTCTACATATGCTTTGAATTTTTTTGAAATAGAGAAGGCTTTAACATTTTTTTTAGAAAACATATCTACAGTATCCTTGTGCAATCATATATAAATAACAAAAAATATTTACTTCCACCATATGAGATAGTTTGCATAGGCTCATAAATATCTACATACATAAGTTCCAATCATTCTTTGGGTCTCCAAAAATAATATGTCTAAAAGGAATTTCTATGTTATTTTTAAAAAATATAAGATTCATAAATAGTATCCTTATTCTTAATTTTAGATAAATCAACTATCATATTCTTCTGATTTAATAGTTCTAATCCACCATAATTTAGATGACCATATCTTTTATATCATAATACTCATTCATCAATAACAATAGTAGCAAATACATATAAGGAGAAATCTGAAAATAATAAATATTTTATTTTTATCATCCTCATAATTGCTATCGATTTTTTTATTTTTTTTATCATAAATCAAATATTTTTATCATAAAAATTGCATAATATTCTTTTCTTATCAATTATCTTATACTAATGAGATTTTATTTTAAATAAGGAATAAACATCATATCATCAATAAATTCTTTTACTATATTGAGTGTTCATAGCAATTGTTTTTTTTCCTTTTACTTAAACCTTATTATTATTTTCCATCTATACTGTTCATATAATTGAATCATTAAGTCTTTAAAACAAACTTTTATCCACTGTTATATGATTATTACATTCACTATCTAAAAAAATCAAATAGATCTAGAATATTCTTCATCAAATGCTATAAAAAAAAAATTCATCTTTTTTTTGCTATTATTTTCTTCATGATAATTTGCTTGATTTTTGTTTTAGTAATATTTTTCAAGATGATTATATTTTTTTATAGTAAAAATAGTGAGAAACATTTGAATTTTTATTTTTGGACCATCAATATTTTTCAATATGTCTAATTTTTTTAATAAAAACACTAAAGAGCTTCTTTGTTACCTTCATTAGGGTTTCTCTTACTCTTATTTGATTGGTTTCGTCTCTTGCCTTGACCACTAGATCATCCATGGTCTTTACCATTTTGATCTCTTTCTCGAGATCTAGTTTTAAATTTTTTTATTTTTTTTCTTATTTATCTTCATTTGAAGAGGATGTTCTAAAGTTTCATACAAAGATCTATTAACTTTTTATTCATAAACTAAAAGTAAGCCTATTAAATCATCGATAGATAATGTACATGTATTTTTGGCTTCTTCTATAGTAGTAGAAAGATTTTTTTTCTACTATTTGATCTTTAGGTTTTCACTACAAGATCTCATTTAGTTCATAATAAAAAAGACTCTTGAAAAAAAAAATGGTGATAGATTTAGAATCTTTTATCATAAGTTTCAAATTCACATGAAGATTTAAAATTTTTACCTTATTTGTACTTCCAAATAAATTTTTTAATTTTTTTAAATTTCTGTTGATATTGATACTGACATAATTCAAGAAAATAGGGATGCATCTATTACTTGTTGTAACATATAGAGAGCTCTTCATCTTTTTGCATGTTTTTATTTATTTATTTATTTGATCTTCAATAATATTGTGATACTATAGATCATACTTAACAAAATCATTTTCTACTAAATTTCATAATCTCTGTGAAATAAATAGATTTCTCATTTTAGTGGACTAAAATTGATCATTTTCATCATTAAAAATAGGAAGAAGCTGCTTATAAATACTTACTCTAATGCTTACTATCTTTTTTTTTTTTCACCTTCTCGATCTACTAATCTCCCTTTCTAATCAACGTACTTATATGGATCTTCTTCGAATTAGACTCTCATATCTTACTTATTGGCTTTATATAGAACTTCAAAAATAAAAAAAAAAGATAATAGAAGGAACGATGATACCTTCAATCCACAGTACTTTGGATTCATCCAAATTTATATATTTTATTAAATAAAAAATATAAATTTTTAAACAAAAAAAATCAACTATAGCTCAAATCTTTGTATTCTTATCTATTTATCTTAATCTAAATTCTTACCTTTTCATTGCATTTAATCTTAATTATCTGAATTAATTTTATTAACTACATCAACACCCAGGAAAACAAGCACTGACTGGGAAGTTGTGTTTCCTAGTATTAGATAGTTGCTTATTTCATGTATAATTTTACTTTTGGGGAGAATCATGTCGGGTCTTGTGTTTGTGCCTTTTGTTGTTCCTTTGTGGCCTTTTTAAGTTGCCTATAGAAAGAGGAAGACTTGACTGAGATGTCACGGATAAAGAGTATTAAATTTTGTGCTAATTGAGTGAACTCAAATGTTAATTCCCTATCTACTTCCTCTATATATATTTCGTTCATTTTCTTGATTTAAAGAGCTTGCAAGTAAATGACTGAAGATCTTAATTAACCTCATTAAGTTTCTTTGAATTTGTTACAGCAATCTTTCTGCAAAAAAGGATAAAAGATTGTTGCTACTATGTGAAAGATTGAGATAAGCAACTTTTCTTGTTCTTGCTTATTGACATATTGAGGTCACTCTTTTATCATAATTAGCTGACCTTTAGACTGCTTCTCGAAGAACATGTCAACTTCTAATAATATTCTTTTCCAGTAGAATCAGTGGGAGAATTAGGTTAGGCCAATTTTGAACCGTGGCAATAGGTGTCATTCTCAAAATATATAATGTTATATTTTACAATCACAAGTAAATGCCTATATATTACAGCGGTAGTTCAATCATAGTAATAGATCATTTCACCAAAGTGCGTGGTAAGATCACAACGCTTATTGTAGTTAAAACACAAACACTAATCATATTCCAACAATAAAATGACACGTAGATTTCAATTCACCATAGATGAAATTAGAAAATCTCATTACAATTCAGACGACTTATCGATCACGTCATCACCAAATCAAAACTACTAAAAGATCGTTCCTATTAATAACCTCAGCAGCAAGCAGCAAAATATCTTCACATAGAGCTTTTTAGGAACCTGAGTACTTCCATTCACAAATCTTATCCATTCGACAAGTGTGTTGATCCTACAATTTTAATTAGCAGTAGGTTGGAACTTTGGATTTTAGTCTGTACTGTTGTTCACTACCTTCAGTAAATATTGACTCAGTATTAAGTCTTTGTAATCATAGATCTGCACGATCTAGTCCTGTTAAGATAGATTCTGTGACTCTTTTTATTTACTTACAAAGGGATACATCATTTTTAGCTGGCATAACTATTTTGCTTACTTCTGAATGATGGCAGCATTCCAACCTAATCACTAAATAGGCTTGACCACGGCAACATGCATTGTGCTTGTTCTCTGTCTTCACTTAATTAGCATTATGATTCAGACGAGGTCGATGTTTGCTTCTATCGAGTGGGACATACTGAAAAGTGGCACGAGGCAGTGGCCTGATGAGAATATCCCCACCTTTCTAGCTCTTTTAAGGTGCAATACGGCAACATCACGTGCTTTGAATAAGAATTCACTTCATACCTGAAAAGAAATCAATAATAAAATCTAAATCTAAAATATTTGGTGTAATATATATATATATATATATATATATCAATATTCTTTGAATGCGTCCATAAAAAATTCAAATATTTCATCATATACAAATAAATTATAACTTTTCTTGAATCAAGAGAAATTGAAGTACAAGTCCCCTCACTTGTTTCCCTCACCCCTCTCGATTTATTAGAGAGAATGTTTTACGAACACTAAAAAAGAGTATCAATATGTATGCTCTTTCTACAAGGACCAAGAGATATATATAGGGAAATTTGTTCTACTCGGTGCTGTCCTCCTTTGGTTAGTCCATCATTTTTGGGTCCCAAATGGAGGAAGAACTCGATGATGCGTGTGTCGGATGCTGTGAAGGCGATGGGGATTCTGCTAACGTACTTCCAGCCACGGTATTCTGGTTCACAGGGACGGCGCTGTTAGTGACCATAGGCGGATGCGGCAGCGGAGCGGGTGGAGACGGCGGCGGTGCGCTGGTGAGCCTATGCACCAACCAGCGGAAGTCTCGGGGTTCCACATGGTAAACTCGCGGCAGAGGCCGCTGGGGCCGCCTCCACGGCCTCGCCAAGGGCTGGCGGATGATGCGGATCGGCGGCGGCGGCCGCTCCGGTGGCGAATGGGCTCGGTCGTCTCCGGTGTTCTCCATTCGCAGAGGCGGAGATTGCTGCGACTCCGAGGAAGCGGCCGGTAATACCGTTGTGGGTAGGAGGGGCAGAGGGGAGCTCGAACTGTATAGGCATCGCTTCGGTGTCCGCTGGCGTCAGCGCGGCGGCTTAGATTCCGTGCGTGAAACGTGGCCCTACTGGTAATAAAAGCGGGGGGTCCCGCTAGTGGTTAGATGATTGGATCAGATATATGGACCCCACAAGTGGTCCTACGTTGGCCACCAATGGTGAGTGCATTGCGTAAGCATGCACGGCTCATTTGATACCGATGGCCGCGTCGTGCATGCCGTCGAAGGAAGAAAGCGTGTTGGCATCCAACATCTACCAATCGTACGTATTGATCGACTCCTTTCGCTTGACTAGCAGGCGGGCGGTTGACTTTTCCTCCCGTCAATGCATGCCTGGGCGTGTGGTCGGAGGTCGAACGGCTGCGAAAACTCCAAATTGTATTTGATGTCTTTTGGTCCCAATACATGCATGTACGTCAACGGTTGCTTTCTAGAAAGAGAATTTTTTAATTATCTTTTTCTTTCAAAATTATTGGGCAAAATTTTGTTTTTTGTTTTTTGTTTTTTGCTTTTATGGAGGAGTACATCCATTTTTAGAAATATTTTTTATCTAATACCTGAAATTTTCCTAGTCACCTACATATTTTTTTCTCTCTTTCCATATGGACAATCCATATTGTGAACAACTTGGTTATAATATTTTTATACTATGTTATGATATTTTTAATAATGTTATGAAAATATTGTATTGCAATAGTACTATGAAATAGTGATTTCTTGGTATTGTTGAAAACTTTATAGTGTAACGTAAAAACAAACATATTATTTTAATAAAATTTATATAAAAAATATTTTATAGTATTTTTGTACTATGTTATAATATTTTTTTGATATTACTAAAAATATCATAACATAATATAAAAATATTATAATTTGATTAGTCCAGAGAACAAGTGAGAAGAAAAGAAAAAAGGATAGGTGGTTGGCTATCAAATCATGAGTTTTCATCCTTCCTCTTATTCTTTCTTTCTTGTCTATTTTAGCACCGAATTAAGAAGAAAAAAAACGTCATGTAAATATATTGTTATATTTGTTATTATTCGATCATGTAATAGTTGTTTAGATAGGATAAAATGGATATAGGTTTATCATGAATAGAGTGATATTTAAATTGGTTTGTTTGATGAATAGACTGATATTTAAATCCTCTTTCCTTGTTTATTTCTTTGTGATATCTAAAAGTTGTTATAACTAATTTTATCGTTATATTGGTTTGGTTTATGTATTGTGAAATTATATGTTTTCTTTTATGATCTCATTGCATAAATAAATCACTTCTCGATAAGGATTTTTTTATTCTTGATGATATTGATAGTCAAACATTAGGTGATATATTATTTTTGATCGAAAGTTAATTGAAAAATATCTCAGATTTTGGCACTCATTCCATAGATTTGAATAACCTATTTTATTATAACGAAAATGATGATAGTAATAATATCTTTGAAAATAAATTGGCTAAAAATAAAGTATAAGAAGAGGTTGAAAGTGATGTTAATCCTAATATTTATGATATATTACATATTGTTAGTCAACCAGTTATTTGAAGTGATGACATATATAATGATATAGAATAAGTGCTTACTAAATATAATTATAGTTAAGATAATGTTGTGTTATTGTAACATCCCTTATTTTTTAAAATTTATAAGGACTTATTTATAAATATGAGGATTTTTTAAAATAATTTTTTAATACTAAATATTATATATATATATATATATATATATATATATATACAAAAC
Organism: Musa itinerans; assembly: GCA_001649415.1. Lineage (NCBI taxonomy): Eukaryota > Viridiplantae > Streptophyta > Magnoliopsida > Zingiberales > Musaceae > Musa > Musa itinerans. The sequence goes on along the minus strand of LVTN01002008.1, from coordinate 13,067 downwards.
ACATATATATATATATATATATATATATATATTGAAAGTATTGTGAGGGACCAAAGGGTGAATCTCATTAGTTGGAGGTGATTTGTGAAAGATTCACATTAAGAAAAAATAATAATAATAAAATGGAGGACATGTGGCATTAGCAACGATGAGCCACTTGTATTTATTCTAAAGATGACACCTAAACTTCCATGCATGCTTGCCACCTCACTATTTTAGCATCAGTCAAACCTAAGTAATTTAAGGCATAATTAAGGGAAACTTTGCGGTCAGCGTAACTTGAGAAGAGGAGAAGGAATTGAAGGAGAAGAAAAAGAGAAAGAATTGAAGAAGAAGAATTTTTATCTTGGCTTAAGGCTTTGCATCAATTCTCCCACATTTGGAAATCAAAATTTTTTAAGGCAAGTGTTCTAAACCAAGAGATAAATTTTGATCCTTGTTTTCATCTTGATTTTTAGAAAATTGGAAGATTGTGGCTTCATGTAAGATATCTATGCCATTTATACATCAAATGTGAATCTAGAATTTTTCAGATTTTGACCTTTCAGTACTCTTGTGGCTATAACTTTTTGCACCAAATTCGGATTGAGGAAAAACCTCTTTCATATGAAAGGAGACTTATAGAGCTTTCAGTTGATATAAAAAATTGAAAGATTTGGAGTAAATTTACCTATCCAAACATATGAATGAAAAGATCTCATGTATTCGGCAAAATAGAGATGATCAATTTGGACCTTTTGTTACTAAATTGCTCATAACTCTCTAGTAAAAATTATGAATTTTGTAAAACTTGGTTCTTTGGAAGGTAGATTTGTATATCTTTCTTTTGTCACATAATTTAGAAATTTTGAAATATGTTTGCCTTCTGAAACATCTATTTAAATTGATTCAATCAATTCTGCAAAACAGAGATGATCAATTCTGACATGGATATGTTAGTCGCTTGCTGAGCTCTTTATGCTCACCCCGTTGCTATATAAATTTTTCAGGGTAGCTTATCACGCACTAAAAAGCTAGAATTGGGTTAAAGTAGTGAAAGGCTAGAAGATTTTTGGGCTAATCTTTGTTGGTTGATAGATTTTTGTTGTATAGTATACTTTACTTCTGATGTAATGTTAAGGATATGTTGATACTTATGGGTTGTAAAAGTTTAAAGGACCGCTCATGTTTATGGAATGATAAGTTTAAGTTGTATAAAGATATGAACTCATGATAAATATTATTTTTGTGATTGTATATATTTCTATGATTATGGATTTGTGTTGTGGTTGATGTTTAGTTGAGTTGGCTTGGATTTTATGAATCTCCGAATGAAATGGAGTATGATTTATGAAATTTACAGGTTTATGAATTGTGAATATTGATTTGAATGGTTCTTAGTATCCTCAAATTATTAGATTGGATCCTGGATTGAATTGACGATGAATTATAATATTATTGATTTTAGACAGGGTCACACCTCCTGAATGCGATAATTCGGGGGGGTGTGACTGAGTTTGTATCAGAGCATGGTTTGAGGATCACTGAAATATTTCATATGTTGACGTGCAAAATATATTGAGGTCTAGTGAACTATAATGATTGGTGAAAATTTTCTTTGATGCCTTTTAGGAATCTAGGGTGAAGAGGGCATTTGGTCCTATTTTATCTGCTTTTGATTTATTAAGGGGGATGAAAGGGTTGATCGAGGATATTAAATCAGAGTAGAGTAGCGTTAGCATGGTGAACCTAATACATTGGTGGCAGAATAGTGGAAAAAAAAAAGGATGATGCAAATGGAGAAGATAATGTATGAAATTGTTTTGATGATCAAAAGAATTTCTGGAGATCAAGGACAGAAATAGCAAGGACAAGTTTACCAATAAAAATATAATTGAAAATGAATCAGGAAGTGATAATAAGAGAGTCAAGACATTTAGATTTGAAAGGGGAAGCCACCATAAAAGACTCAATCCTGTGTAAGATGCAGGTTAAATTATGAAACAAGTTTATGTTTTCGGATGATTGGAGCCTATTTTGCTTATGGAAAATTGGATCATAAAATAAAAGACTGCCCTTTGAAATAAGAAGAAAGAGTCACTGCCTCCTAAGTTAGCAACCCCAATATCTAAACATCCCTACAGAATGGCACCACTCGAGCTCGAGGAATTGAAGAAGCAAATACAAGAGTTGTTAGATAAGGGTTTCATTCGACCCAACGTCTCACCGTGGGGTGCTCCAGTGCTATTAGTTAAGAAGAAGGATGAGACGTTAAGGCTTTGTATTGATTATAGACAATTGAATCAGGTGACTATAAAAAACAAGTATCCCCTACCCAGGATTAATAACTTGTTTGATCAATTGCAGGGTGCACAAGTATTCTCCAAGATTGATCTAAGATTAGGGTATTATCAGTTGAAGGTCAAGAAGGAGGATATTCCAAAAATAGCCTTTAGAACTCGATATGGTCACTATAAATTTTTAGTAATGCCTTTTGGCTTGACTAATGCTCCTACAGCTTTTATGGAACTGATGAATAGAATATTTCAGCCACTCTTAGATGATTGTGTAATTATATTCATTGATGACATATTAGTATATTCAAAAAGTAATCAAGAGCATGATAAACACTTGAGAGATATATTATCCAAGAAAAGAAGTTGTATGCAAAGTTCAGCAAATGTGAATTTTGGTTGAAGGAAATTGCTTTCTTAGGCCACGTGATTTCAGGAAAGGGCATATCTGTTGATCCAAAGAAGGTGGAAGCAGTAGTTAATTGGGAAGTGCCAACAAATGTAACAGAAGTTAGAAGTTTCTTGGGCATG
>LVTN01002008.1:0-10025 GCA_001649415.1 Musa itinerans | reverse complement strand
CTTGGATGTGTTTTGATGCAAGAAGGGAAAGTAATTGCTTATGCTTCAAGGCAGCTAAAGAATTATGAATTGAATTATCCGACTCATGATTTGGAATTGGCAGCAATCATCTTTGCTCTAAAGATTTGGAGACATTACTTGTATGGGCGGACATTTGATATCTTTACTGATCACAAGAGTTTAAAGTACATTTTTACACAGAAAGAGTTAAATATGAGGCAACGAAGATAGAACTTCTAAAGGATTATGATTGTACCATCCGTTATCACCCAAGTAAAACAAATGTTGTAGCTGATGCACTTAGTAGAAAATCTACAAGTTTTATGGCTAGTCTGGTTGTGAAACAATGGAAGTTATTGGAAGAAAATTATGATTTGAATGTTATGAGAAAAAAGCAAGACTCAATGATATTAATGGCCTCCATCCAAGTGCAATTTGATCTCATTCAACAAATTAAAGAAGGACAACTATGAGATCAACGCTTAATCTACTTAAGAAATGAAGTAGAAAAGGGATTGAAACTGAATTTTCAAGTTTCAAAGGATGGCCTATTGGGGATAGAACATGTGTTCCAAGTGACCCAGATATCAAAAAAATCAAATCTTGGGGGAAGGTCATAATTCAAAATACACCATGCATCCTGGTAGAACTAAGATGTATAGAGATCTCCAAAGTCATTATTGGTGGGAAGGCATGAAGAAGGAGATCGCAATATATGTTTCAAAGTATTTGACTTGTCAGCAAATCAAAGCAGAACACCAAAGACCTGGAGGTTTGTTGCAACCTTTAGATATTCCTGAATGGAAATGGGAATGTGTTACCATGGACTTTGTTTCAGGACTACCCCGAACTTCTAGAAAGCATGATGCTATTTGGGTTATCATTGATAGGTTAACGAAATCCGTAAATTTTCTACCGATCAATATGACTTATTCTCTTAATAGGCTTACAGATTTATATATCAATGAAATTATAAGACTTCATGGTATTCCAAAGGAGATCATTTCTGACAGAGACTCCAGATTTCTATCTAGATTCTGGAGAAGGTTACAGGAATCTATGGGCACTAAATCAAGTTTAGCACTTCTTATCACCCTCAAATTAATGGTTAATCAAAAAGAACTATTCAAACACTTGAGGATTTGCTTAGAGCCTATGTTATGGATTGGAAAGGTGAATGGGATAAAGATATATCTCTTATTGAGTTCATTTACAATAATAGTTATTATTCAGGTATTCAGATGGCTCCTTATGAAGCTTTATATGGGCGAAAGTGCAAAACTCCTATATGTTGGGAAGAAGTTGGTGATAGAAAGTTATTAGCACTAAACAAAGTATAAGAGACTACCGAGAAAATTCAAGTTATAAGAAAAAGGTTAAAGACTGCTCAGAGTTGTCAAAAGAGGTATGATGATAATAGAAGATAAGATATTGAGTTTCAAGTCGGGGATTTTGTATTCCTGAATGTCTCCCCTTCTAAAGAAGTTGTAAGATTTGGGAAGAAAGGAAAGTTAAGCCCAAGATTTGTTGGACCTTTTGAATATAAGGATTTTATTTGAATGATACTAAAATTATTTTATTATATTTTATTATATATTATTTTTTATTCATATAAGGATTTTTTGTTAGTCATGTATGGTGTTTGAATGATACTAAAATTATTATATTATATTATATATATATATTTTTTATCCAAATAATGTTTCTAGTTGCAAAGACATTATTTGATAAAAACTTTAAAATCAAACATATTGCTATTATTTTAGTCGATGAATCTGTATCAAAAATATGATTGGCATAAAGTGCAAATAAGGATTGCTTAATAACTAAATTAGTATGCAATAGTAAATTAAGGTAAAATAAGAAATGCAAACCGATTTATAGTAGTTTGGTCATCGTTACTTACGTCTACTCCCGACTCCTCTTCCTGTGAGGTCATCGGCTTTCACTGCCGATCTTCTTTCAATGGATGAAAATCAACTATCCTCGTTACAACTTTATCTACTTTTCACAGGTTTAGGAGAGAACCTTTACACTCTTCTTTTATAAAGAACATTTCATCTCCCTTAGAATACTTTCTAGACTAAAGGAGGAAGAGACTCAACACTTTTCAAGAGTTTATAATAATTTAAAATCATAAGCTTTTCATACTTTTGCAAGCAAGCATGAAATGGGTATTTATGGGCCTCAAATGGCTTCAGAAATAGAGCCAAAAATTTAAATAATCGGGTTTTCGGGATACTAGCGGTACCACCGATTGTACTAGGTGGTACCACAACCTAACATCCTAAGTTTTGGTGGTACCACCACCTGCTTGGGTAGTACCATCACTTAACATAGTTTGGGAGACTATGTCTTGGTGATATCACTATTAGTTTGGACGGGCTTAAGGCTTTGTATCAATTCCCCCACATTTAGAAATCAAAACTTTTTAAGACAAATGTTCTAAACCATCCTAGTACCATCGCTTGACACTAGGTGGTACCACCGTCGATTTTTTTTTAAAAGTACATTTTGTACTTTCCAACTCAAGGCGATACCATCGCTTGGCTTAATCTAACCCTCATTCAGGCCCAATGGGCCCCTAACAAAGTTAGCATGGTTATACTCACAACCAACTCAATTAAACTCTAACCTACTTCGATCAAGATACAATAACTATAAATTATGAAGCCTACATTATCCGGCATGTCATTAGTTCATCTGGCACTTCGTCCAAACTTTCAGTGCGTCGTCCTTTCCTTTGGCGTATTGCCCAATCCATCAGTATGTTGACCTCCCGCAATATTCGATCTTGGTGCAATGCCCGATCCTTCCAGCCCGATACCTGATCTTTGATATGATTAACTCTGACCCAACGTTTGATTCTCCTACTCCAATCGATTTACCTTTTCATGATCAAAGTTTGTCCTATGTTACTTTTCTTAAACGTTCATTAGTTTATATACTTGTCAATTGATTTTAAAGATAAGATATGAGATTCAATAATTGATGACAAAGTTTTAAATAAACTCTCCCTATCTATATGTCATATTAAAATAAACTTGAATTCAGAAAAAAAAAAAAACACATTCTAGTGCTAGTTTTTGAATTCAAGTCAAAACAATGATAATACCTTTCTTTGCGAAGGTTATATTAAAATAATCATTTCACACTGTATAGTTAAACTATCATTGTATGCATCATAATATCACATCATAAGTTCATATATCATTGCATACATAATTTCAAATCATTAAAATTTCAAATCAAATAATCAAATATTACATTCAACTTCTCCCCTTTTGTCATCAATAAAAAGGAGAATTGTGCAAGTGTTTTACTTCTATTTGAAGTATGCAAGCTAGTAAGTTTTTGCTTCTTTTTTAGATGTGTAAGCTAGCAAATTTTTGCTTCTCTTTGAAATATATAAGCTACTACTTTTCGCTCCCCCTTTGTCATTATTAAAAAGAAGGGAAGGATATAATAGTGCAAAATTTATATCAATGTTCCAATCATCACATGAAAGATATCAAAGATAATTTCAAATTATAAAAGATCAACTTAACGATGGGGTATCATAAAGAAGTCATATAAAGTAAATCTCAAGTCGTAAATACCAAAAGATCATGATTCATTTTGGCAAATATCTTCTTTTGTAAATAACAAAAAAAAAATCTTAGGAGATAAATAGTAAATATTTTGATTCAAAAGAAGACTCAATACCAAGAAATCAAGATAATAATCTGTAAAAATATTCATGCATTTAGAAGATTCAATATGTCTAATTCTCTTATAATAAAATCAAATTATTTCTCATTTAATGGTTTAATAAAAATATCTGCTAATTGATATTTTATGTTAATAAAGTCTAAAGTTATATCACGATTATTAACATGATCCCTAATAAAATGATATCTAATATTAATGTGTTTAGTCCTAGAGTATTGAATGAGATTCTTTGTTAAACAAATTATACTACTATTATCACATTTTATAAAGATGTTTTTCAAGTAAAGTCCATAGTCTTCTAAAGTATTTTTCATCCAAATTACTTGTGCATAACATGCACCTATTGCTACATATTCAGCCCCGATTGTAGATAATACAATAGAATTTTATTTCTTAGAAGATCAAGAAATAAGTGCATAACCTAGAAGTTGACATATTCTAGAGGTACTTTTCCTATCTATTATATATCTTGTAAAGTGAGCATCAATATAAGTAATCGAATCAAAGATATTAAATTTAGGATATCATAATCCTAGAGATGGTGTTCCTTTGAAGTACTTAAAAATCATTTTTACTACTTTAAAGTGAGATTGTTTGGGATTGGATTAAAATCTCACATAAAGTCTAACACTAAACTTTTGATCAAAGCATTCTTCCTGATTGTCCATTTCTAATTTAGCAGAAGTGCTCATTGGTGTGTTAATAACCTTAGCATTATCCAAGTGAAATCATTTTAGTAGATCCAAGGAATACTTAGTTTGACTAATAAAATTTTTATCAGTTAGTTGATTGATTTGCAATCCTAAGAAAAATATCAATTCACCTATTAAACTCATTTCAAATTTTTTGCTCATACTTTTAGCAAATGATTTATATAAAGATTCATTTGTGGAACTAAAAATAATATATTCAACATAAATTTGAATAATAAAAAAAATATTTTTAAAATATTTAATAAATAATGTGGTATCAACTTTGTTTTTCAAAAAATTATTTTTAATAAAAAATGAGCTAAATCTCTCATACTAAGCCCTTGAGGCTTGCTTCAACCCATAGAGAGCCTTATATAACTTAAAAAACACAGTTTAAAAAAAAGAACATTCTCAAATCTAGGTGGTTGCTTGACATAAACTTATTCGGAAATAAAGTCATTAAGAAAAGCACTTTTGATATCCATTTGAAATAACTTAAAATTTTTACAACATGTATAACATTCTCAAATCTAGGTGGTTGCTTGACATAAACTTATTCGGAAATAAAGTCATTAAGAAAAGCACTTTTGATATCCATTTGAAATAACTTAAAATTTTTACAACATGTATAGGTAAGGAGTAACCTTATAGCTTCAAGTCATACCACAAGAGTGAAGATTTTTTCATAGGTTATACCTTCTTCTTAGTTGAAATATTTGACCACTAATCTAACCTTGTTTCGAATCACGATATTAAGTTCATCTTGCTTATTTCTAAAGACTCATTTAGTGCTAATTGTAAGATGATTACTAGGTCTAGGAATAAGCGTCCAAACCTTATTTCTCTTAAGTTGATTTAATTATTTATGTATTGTAAATACCCATGAGTCATCTTTGAGAGCATCGTTAATGTATTTAGGTTTAATTTGAGATAAAAATACAGCATTTGTACAAAAAAATTGAAATAAAAAATGAGTTTAAACATATTTTAATATATTTTTAATAATTAGCTTATTAGAATGTGTATCTATATACTTCCATTTCTTGGTTAAGGATTCTTTGGAAGTAGATGCATCTAAGTTGCTTGAGAGAGGAGAATTCTCATTTAAATTTTATATATCAAATTTAAAATCTTCAAAAAAATTATTTTTCTTAAATTTGAGAAACTTATTAAAAATAAAATAAATAGATTCTTCAATAACTAAAGTTTTTTTATTGAATACTCGATAAGCTTTAGAAATAGAGGAATATTCAAGAAAAATGTCTTCAACGGATTTTACATCAAAATTTTCTGAGTCATCCTTTTTATTTAAAATAAAATATTTACAACCAAAAACTTTAAAATATGAAATGTTTGATCTTTTATTATTCCATAATTCATAAAGAGTTTTATATAGTAATGGTCTTATGAGAACCCTATTTATAATATAGCTTGCCGTGTTAACGACTTCAGCCCAAAAACATTTGGATAGCCTATGTTTATTATGCATAGTTCTTACCATCTCTTATAAACTCTTATTTTTTCTCTCAATAACTCTATTTTATTATGGATTTCTTAGAGTAGAGAAATTATGATCATACCCTTTTGAATCATAAAATTCTTGAAAATCATGATTTTTAAATTCACCACCATGATCACCACGAATAGAAGAAATCATAAAATCTTTTTCATTTTGAACTTATTTGTAAAACTTCATAAAATATTTAAAATAATCACTTTTATGTACCAAGAAGTATGTCTAAGTATATCTACTATAATCATCAACAATCACAAAAGCATATGAATCCATATGAATTTGTGATATCATATGTATATCAATTTGTGATATCAATTTGTCTAAATAAATTCATATAAATTAATTATATTAGTCTAGAGGTACTTAATTTTTAGATTTAAAGCTACTTTTTATTTGTTTACTTAGTTGGCATGCATTACAAACTTTATCTTTGACAAATTTAATTCTAGGCATACCTCTTATAAATTCTTTAGTTATAATTTATAAAATCAATTTCATATTTGCATGTCCTAATCTCCTATGCCAAAGCTATGCATCATCATTTAAAATCGAAAAACAAGTTTCATCACAAAAATTATCAAGATCAATAGTATACATATTATTATTCCTTAAGACAATCATAGATTTATTTTTGTGTGATATCTCTATAATGCAAGCATAAGATTCAAATTTAATGTTATATTCCTTATCACACAATTGACTAATTCTTAGTAAGTTGTGTTTTAAACCATCTACTAATAGAACATCTTCAATTAAGAGTTTTGATTTGTTACCTATATTTTCTTTGTCAATAATTTTTCCTTTATTGTTGTCTCCAAATGTAAGATATCCTTTGTCTTGGCTAGTGAGCTTAGACAAATATGTTGGATCTCCGGTCATGTGCCTTAAGCATCCACTATCAAGATATCATTTCTTACTCCTAGCTATCGATTATAAATATATCTACAAGAAAGGGGGTTTGCTTTAGGTACCCATTTAACTTTGGGCCCATCATGATTAGATCTACCTATCTTGACTTATAGCATTGTGTCATGTATGATTCCTTTAGGAACCCAAACTAATTTATGCGAGTTATATTTTTTAAATGAATATGTATAAGCATAATGGCTACATCTACCACAAAAATTATATTTAAATTTAGGGAGAATATGTAATATGGGCCCTTTAACAAATGTAGTTAGCTTTTGTTGAGTATTACTACTCACGAAACCAATTTCTTTCTTTCTATGTATATGATCTTTATTAGCAAGAATCATGTTTAATGATTTGTTATCAATTTTAATTTTTTTTAATGTTTGTTGTAATAGTATATTTTCTATTTTGAATGACTATAATTCTTCACATTTAGTGCAAGGTGTTAACAAGCATTTATCGTACTCATTTTTTAATTTATCAAATTTATTAGAGAGAGATACATGATCCTTTTTTAGCAATTTATATTTCTTATCAACTATTTTAATTTCATCATACAAATCATGAAATACATTAGGTAATTCATTATAAGGTAAAGAAGTTTCAGTTGAGTCATAAACCTCATTGTTGAAAGCCAGCAATGCGTAGTTCGCCACTTCATTTTTATTGGTTTGTCCTTTGTCTTCTAATACACTTAATTTATCCCAAGTTATCTTAAATGCTTTCTTCTTCTTTTATGCTAATATCTTCTTCTTCAATTGTGGATGCTCATTTTTGAAGTACTTTAGCTTTTTGCATTGATAGCAAATGATTTTGTCATTTTTTAGTTTGTTTTTATTCTTAGAGTTTTGTTTTAAGGATTTGTTTTGTTCTTTTTTATAAACTTTCTTAATTTTTTTGTGAGAAGTGCCAAGTCATTATCATCACTTGAGCTTTCATCTTTAGTTCTAAGTGTAATATTATTCTTGTTTTTTAAAAGGTTGTTTTAATATTCGTCATGTGCCTTGCAAGTCATTTCATAAGTTATTAATGATTCTATTAAGTTCTTCAAGAGAAAAGTTGTTCAAGTCCTTTGTTTCTTGAATTGCAGTTGTCTTTGAATCCTAACTTTTTAGAAAAGATATTAAAATTTTATTAATAAGTTCAAGATTAGTATAACATTTACCAAGAGCTTTCAAACCATTGATAATATCCGTAAAACGGGTGTACATGTTACCAATGGTTTCACTTGGCTTCATTATAAATAATTCATAACTATGTACCAAAAGATTAATCTTATATTTTTTTACTCTACTTGTGCCTTCATGAGTAACTCTAAGTGTATGTTAAATATCATTTGTAGTTTTACATATAGAAACACAATTAAACTCATTTTTGTCTAAAGCACAAAATAAAACCTTGATAGCTTTAGCATTTAAAGAAAATATTTTCTTCTCTATATCATTCCATTCATTTATTGGTCTAGAGAATTTTTAAAAATCATATATAATGACATTTTACAAATCAAAATCCATAAAAATCAAGAAAATCTATATTCGTATCTTCCAATAAGTGCAATAAGTATAGTCCGTCCCACTAAACATAGTAGGACAAGTGATAGAGTGACCCTCTTAATTACAAGAAAAAATCATCTAATCTTTTTTGGGTGTTAAACCAAATAAGAGAACTAGGCTCTAATATCAATTGTTATGATCATACAAGCACTAAGAGGAAAGGGGGGAGGGGGGGGGCTTCGAAAAAGTTTGGTTTGAAAGTTCGTTTGATGAAACCTCTATCGAAAATATGATTAATAAGAAGTGCAAATAAGGATTACTTGGTAAGTAAACTAGTATGCAATAGTAATTAAGGCAAAAGAAGAAATGCAAACTGATTTATAGTGATTCGGTCATCCCGACCTACATCCACTCTCGATATCTCTTCCTTTGAGGCCATCGACTTTCACTACTGATCTTCTTTCAATAGGCAAAAATTAACTACCCTTGTTATAACTCTTTCTCCTTTTTATAGATTTAGAAGAGAACCCTTACACCCCTCTTTTATAAAAGAACTCTCACCTCCCTTAGAATAACTTCTAGATATAAAGAAAAAGAGACTCAACACTTTTTAAGAGTTTACAATACTTTAATATCACAAGCTTTTTATACTCTTGTAAGTAAGCATGAGAGGGGAATTTATAAGCCCTAAATGGCTTTAGAAATTGAGTTAAAATTTTAAATCCCTAAGTTTTTGGGGTATTGACGGTACCACCGCCTGCATTGGGTGGTACCATCAATTATCACCTTGAGCACTAGCGGTAACATCGCCTGCCTGGGCGGTACCACCACTTGACATAGTCTATGAGACTGTGTCCTAATAGTACCATTGCCAATCTAGGTGATATGACCACTGTTGGGAAATCTGAGATGACATCACATGCATAGTGGAAGAACAAAAAACAAAAATCTTAGAATTTCCCATAAAAAAGAAGGTTTCATCGTCGTGCGAAGATTGGTGCATAAAAACTTACGAAATCAAAAACTATATGTATAAGAAAGATATATTATCTACAGAGATCGTATATCCCTGAAAATCTATAGATCTGTGAGAGAGGATGAAGGGGATCAATTATCCTCTTCTCTAGTAGTGATCCACATGGTAAGGGCTACGAAGATGCTCCTCAAATCGCTACTCAAATCTCCTCACCACGTGCACCACACAATCAAGAAGGGGCCGACCCTTCTTATTATCTACATGCCCCAAATAGGAGCTACTAGCTAAGGAGGATAGGGGGAGAGGAGAATAGGAAGTGTTAGGATTAAGTCGACACTAAGATGGGGGGTGAATTAGTGCCTACGATAAAAATGTCAATTTTTAAAAATTATGTTAGTTAAAAATCGATATCGGAAAAGAGTGCTTGACTTAGAGTAAGTGAACTAAGCAATTAACGTAGAAGGTAATAGCAATGTTAATGAAAACCAGAATAAATATTGCATACCGAGTTTATAGTAGTTCGATCATCGTGACCTACATCCACTCCTGATTTCTCTTCACTTGAGGCCATTGGCTTCTACTACTGATCTTCTTTCAATAGGCGAAGATAAACTACCCTTACAACTTTTTCTTCTTTTCATAGGCTCAGGAGAGAAACTTTAGACCTCTCTTTCTTTTAGACTTCACTCCTCTCTTAGATGTTGAATCTCGGATTTTGATGATGA
>LVTN01002006.1:14351-26973 GCA_001649415.1 Musa itinerans | reverse complement strand
AATTAGGGGCCAGTTGGGCCCATGTAAGTACTATGTTGGGCCCAATGAGAGGCCCAAATAGTGCCCCAAGAAGTGGCACCGTCGTGGTATAGTCTTCGAGACTATATCAGGCGGTGGTACCGCCAGTCTGGGCGATTGTACCGCCCCTGGCAGGGTGACAGGCGGTGGCACTGCCCAGCACAGCCTCCCAAGCAGTGGTACCGCCCAGCGTAGTGTTAGTGTCAAAGTGACACTAGCAGTGGTACCACCCAACACAGGCGGTGGTATTGCTCGTACCCAGGAAACCCGGGATGAGATATTTTTAGGCTCCAAGTTTGAATCAACTTGAAGCCTATAAATAGCCCTCTCATCCCTGGTTAACATATATAAGTATTGAGAGTAAAAATGGAAAGAAACGCTACTGCAATCTTGTGTGAGCTCCTCTCAAAGTTCTAAGTGTTAGAGTAGTTTGAGAGAGGAGTGAGTGGGGGTGTAAGGGTTATCTCCTAAACTCGGTAAAAGGAGAATCGAGTTGTTAGAAGGAAGTTGATCTTCACCTATTAAAGGAAGATCGTAAGTGGATGCCAGTGGCCTCAATGGAAGAGGAATCGGCGGAGTGGATGTAGGTCACGATGACCGAACCATTATAAAATTGGTGTGCTCTCTAGTTTGCATTTTATTTGTGCAATTTACTTTAACTGCAAACCTCCTTACTTGCTTTACATCCACTATGCTTTTTCGTATGCTTTCAAGCTATCTTTCCGAGATCGGTTTTCAACGAACGAAAGAATTTTTAGAACCGACGTATTTTACCACTACACTAATTCACCCCCCCTCTTAGTGCCAACACTTGATCCTAATAGCAAGATGGTCGACCACTCACATACACCAGCAAAATGTTGTCTCCCTCCCATAAAAAAAAGTGAATATATGATAAGCACTAATTCACCCCCCCTCTTAGTGCCAACACTTGATCCTAATAGCAAGATGGTCGACCACTCACATACACCAGCAAAATGTTGTCTCCCTCCCATAAAAAAAAGTGAATATATGATAAGGAGATGCTCGCCATTGTGCACACAATAACGAGGTGGAGACCCTACTTGATTGGTCGGTGATTTCAAATTAAAACCGACCATAGAAGAATAAAGTACTTTTTGGAGTAGAAGATATCATCCCCTAAGCAGCAAAAATGGGTAACCAAACTTCTAGGATTTGATTATGAAATTATTTACAAAACAGGGAAAGAAAACGTTGTTGCATATGCACTCTCACAGACCTGAGCAAGCTAAATTGTCAGCCATCTCCCTTCCTACCATCGGCTTACTCGAGGACATTAGGGAGGAAAGGAAGAAGGATCCAGAGATTAGTAACATCATAAAAAAATTGGAGGATCCATGCGCAATAGCCCACTGCAGTTGGGTTTGAGGGATCTACGCTACAAAGGTCGCATTGTGCTTATACCCGACTCTCCTTACATTAAAATCATTCTGCATGAAATGCACTCCACAACTTTCGCAGGGCACTTTGGATTTCTGAGAACCTACAAAAGAGCGAAGAAAAATTTTTATTGGAGAGGGATGAAAAAAATTATTTTTGAATATGTGGCACAATGTGATGTATATCAACAGCAAAAGGGTGAAACAATGACAAGTCTAGGGAAGCTATAACCACTACCCATACCGGACTCTGTGTGGACTAACATCTCCATGGACTTCATCTAAAGGCTGCCACCTTCCAAAGGTAAAAGCACAATCCTTATGGTGGTTGATCGACTTACGAAATATGCTCATTTTTGTGCTATGCGAAATCCCTACACTACTGCTAGTATTGCTCAGATTTTAATAGAAAATATTGCTAAACTACATGGGATGCCAAGGTCCATCGTAAATGATCATGATAGGATCTTCACTAGTAAATTTTAAACTGAGTTATTTCAGTTATAGGGCACCAAACTCAAGATGAGCACAACATATCATCCACAAACTGATGGCTAAACAGAGGTGGTGAACAGGTGTTTAGAGATGTACCATCAGTGTTTTGCTAGTGATTGGCCAAAGGAGTGGGCAAAATGGCTTCCCTGGGCTGAATGGTGGTATAATACTACATATCATTCATCTATAAAATGTACCCCATATGAATTCTGTATGATCGGCCCTTATGATTCTAAAGTATGTAATTGGCTCAACCAAGATTTAATTGACAGGGACAAACTCCTATAGCTGCTAAAGGATAATCTCTCTATCGCTCAAGCCAGAATGAAGTAGCAAGTTGACACACGACGAAGCGAAAGAGAATTTTCAATAGGAGATTGGGTTTATCTTTGCCTACAGCCATACAAGTAACTCTACATCAACACATGAGCCTCCATGAAGCTATCCGCACGTTTTTATGGGCCCTATCATATCACAGAGCGTATGAGAGCTGTGCTGTACAGACTTAAATTACTTGAGGATGCCAAAATTTACCCTGTCTTCCATGTGTCATTCCTGAAGCCTAAGTTGGGAAAACACGAGTCACCCCAGATCCAACTGCCCAACATCACTGATGATGGAGATATTCAAGCCTAACCACAAGCCATCTTCGACCGTAGAATTGTGATGCGTTGTCAACGTCCCTTTACTGAAGTACTAGTGCATTAGAATAATTTACCACTTGAAGACATCACATGGGAATCATGTGAGGAGCTAAAGACCCAGTTCCCTGAGTTTATGGAATCTCAACCTTGAGGATAAAGCTGATTTAGAGAGGGCAGGCTTGATAGGACCCTAGCGGGGTTGGGTCCTACTCAATTAAGAAGTAGCTAACAAAAAACCTGTGAGATTGTAATAAACCCTACCTAGCCATCTCTATCCTATAAAGAAGAGTGGCTAGGGTTTATATTTGGGCCTTTGGGCTTCCTAGCCGCCGCCCCCTTTTTCTGGATCGATCGGCTATGGTTGAGGGCAAAAGGGAGAACTCATTTAGGAAGCAGCCCCTAGGGCTAGGATTTGGAGCCCTATATAAGCATGTAGCCTCCATCTCTTTGATAATACGATCTATCTATAATTGCAGCTATTTGGCCGACTTCTAGTAGGGTGGAACTCCTATAGTGTTCTAAGGGTTAATCACCCTCAAAGATCAATCTATATAGAATTTCTCTAGGGTTCTATCATACCACTTAGTGTCAAGTGGTGGTACCGCTAGTCTTGGCAGTGGTACTACCCAAACACAGTCTCTTAGACTGTGTTAGGCGGCGGTACTACCAGACTAGATGCTAGTACTGCCTAGTGTTAGTGCTACAAGCGGTAGTACCACCAAACATAGGCGGTGGTACCGCCAATAACCCTAAAAATTAGGGATGAGACACTTTTAGGCTCCAAGTTTGAATATATTTGGGGCCTATAAATACCCCTCTCGTCCCTGCTTAGAAAACACAAGACTGAGAAAAAAAAAAGGTTAAATTCTATTATATTCTAGTGAGAGTTCTCCTTCTCTTGTCTAAGTGTGATTTCTGTTTAGAGAGGAGTGAGTGGGGGTGCAAAGGTTCTCTCCTGAGCCTATCAAAAGGAGAATAGAGTTATAAGAGTAGTTGGTCTTCGCCCATTGATGGAAGACCTTTTAGTGGATGCTAGTGGCCTCGACGGAAGAGGAATCGGGAGTGGATATAGGTCACGATGACCAAACCACTATAAACTCGATTTGTATTTCTATTATTACCATTTACTTACTTTGCAATTACTTTACTTCCTCATTACATTAGTTGCACACTCTTACGAACATTTTCAAAATTAAATATTATCAAAACGAATTTTATCGTACGAAGATTTTTGACTCAACGTGATTTTTACATACGCACTAATTCACCCCCCTCTTAGTGCTAACTCGATCCTAATAGACCCCAATGGCTTAAAAAATGAAGCCAAAAAGTGTCTTATCCCTAATTTCTGGGGTACTGGTAGTACCACCTATTGAATCTCAAATTTTGATGATGAAACTAATTTATAAAGTTATGATCTAATGTGCATTTAAGTGACGTAGGACTAGCTTCGATCATGAAGAGATAATTAAAGTAGGAAGAATTAAAGTTGGGCTAGAGTGGAACATGTCAGAAGATTGGACGTTGAGCCGAAAGATCGGTCGATGTGTCAACATAAGTCTTTGTGCCATGAGTTCGGGCATCAGGCCTAGAAGAGTGGACATTACGCTAAGGAGATTGGAGTTGCAGAGGTCAACATATCGATTAGGTAAAAGGTCGCAATAGAGGACGATGCACCGAAGGATTGGACGAAGCACTGATGAACCAATGATATGTCGGATAACATGTGATTAATGTTTTGTAACAATTGTCTAGATCGAAGTAGTTTTAGTTGTAATTGGGTTGGTTTAGAATATAATTAAGCCAACTCACTTAGAGGCCAATTGAGCCCAAAGTGGGGCTATTTTGGGCCAAAAGAAATGCCCATTTAGTGACCCAAAAGTTGGGTCAAGTGGTGGCACCTAGAGGCTCAGTCTCCAAGACACAGTCTTCGAGACTATGTCAAGCGGTAGCACTGCCAGACTTGGCGATGGTACCGCCTAGTGTCAGGCAGTGGTACCACTCAGACATAGTCTCCCGAACTATGTCAGGTGGTGGTTTCACTAGACTGAGCGGTGGTACCACCTAGTGTTAGTGCTGCAGGCAATAGTACCATTTAGCATAGGTGGTGGTACCACTAGGACTCGAGAAACTCAAGATGAGACCTTTTTTGGCTCCAATTTTGAAGTCATTTTGGGTCTATAAATACCCCAGCAATGAATTAGAGTAGAAAGGGGTCGTTATTCTGGGTTATAAAATTGCTAAGTGTCCTCCTCCTTGCTTTCTAGTTTTGAAATCATTCAAGAGAGGTGTGAAGCTTGTAAGGGTTGTCTCCTAAACCCATGAAAAGGAGAAAGAGTGTAAAATGGTAGTTGGTCTTTGCCCATTGAAGGAAGACCGATAGTGGAAGCCGATGGCCTCGAGTGAAGAGGAATCGGGAGTAGATGTAGGTCGTGACGACCGAACCATTATAAATCTAGTGTGTTCTTTCCTTATTGTTTACTTTCATTACTTAGCTACTTATTTCACTTTATATTTTCTCTAAGTTTTTACATTCATTACTTTCTGATATGGGCTTTGTCGAAACGATTTTATCGTACGAAGATTTCTGACTCGACGTAATTTTTACATACACACTAATTCACCCCCTCTTAGTGTCGATTCGATCCTAACGGTTTGTATCAGAGCCATATTTTTTTCATTTGGTTTAACACCCAAGAAAAATGGCTTTTATTGGATTTTAAGTGGGACACTCTATAATTCATCCTCTTATGCTCAATAGGATGGGCTACACATTGAAAAACTCGAATGAGAGTTTTCTAGCTTTCATTGAACCTCGATTTATGGAATATCATTGAAAATAGTTTTTAAAAGTCTTCTAACCCAATGAACAAATAGAATAATTTGAAGAAAACTTTTTTTTTAAATATAAAAACTATGAATGCTTTATTTTGTGCCTTAGACAAAAATGAATTTAATCGTGTTTCTATTTGTGAAATGGTGCATGACATTTGACACACTTTTGATATCACATAGGAAGGCACTAGTAGAGTTAAAGATTCAAAAATTAATTTTTTGATGTATGATTTTGAATTGTTTCAAATGAAGCTAAGCGAAACTATTGTTGACATGTACACCCATTTTATGGATGTCGTCAATAATTTTAATGCACTTGGTAAAAGTTTTTTGAATCAGGAACTTGAGAATAAAGTTTTACAATCTCTTCTTAAAAACTAGGGTTCAAAAGTAACTACCATACAAGAGGTAAAAAACTTAAATAATTTTTCACTAGAAGAACTTATTGGTTCATTGATGACATATGAAATGACATTCAAGGCACATGATGAACATGATGAACTTGAGAACAACCTTTCAATGAATAGGAAGGACTGACAATTAGAATAAAAGAAGACCACTCAAGCGAAAGCTCAAGTGATGATGACATAGAACTCCTCACAAGTAAATTTATAAAATTTATAAAACATAAAACTAAGAATTAAAATAAATTTTAAAAGAAAAAGCTGCCAAAGAACAAGAAAACACTCAAGGTGACTTAGGACAAAATAAGTGCATCTGAAGATGAGGAACAAACCAATGAAGATGAAGTGACGAACTTCGCTTTGATGAATCTTGACAATGAGGTAAACAACTCAAACGAATCTTCTTTACTTTACTATGAAATTACTTGATGCTTTTCATGAGTTGTTTTAAAATTAGTTAGTAAAAAATATTAAAAAATATCATGCTTCTCTTTCTAGTGATTTAAAAATTAAAAATTAAAAATTTAAGCATGACAATTACATGTTAACTCCTTACACTAAATACAATGAGTTAGATTTACTAAAGAAAAAAAATGCATTATTACAACAAACAAAATAATTTTGATTGAAAATAATTTATATTTAAATCATGCTTGATGATTTAATGATTTAATTATGCATAATGATTTGAAGTACTACATCTTGATTATTTCTAAGATGAAATTTGCTCTTTCGGTTTTAAACAATGATGCATGTGTTGATTATGGCATAAAAAACGAAGGCATGCTTGTATAAAATAAATCACACAAATTGAAACAACTAAAAAGGGATTGCATTTTGAAAATTTCTATCTCTATCTTATCGATTTTTAATAAGAAATTGATAAATCTATTTATGTCATTTTGAATCTCTTGAAAGTGATTTTGATTATTTGAATTTGAATGAGTTTTTACCTATATCGTGATTTTGATTCCTCGAAATTATAACTTGAAATATTTTATGAATCAAGATATTCTATTATGTGTTCTCGTATTATTTAAGAGGATATTTTTTATGAATCATGATTTTTCTTGTGAATTCTAAGAATTTTAACTTGTGATATTTTTTTTATATGAATCATGATCTTGAAAACTTGAGATTTTTTATACATGAACAAGATCTTTTATTCTCCTATGTTCCTTTTTGCTAAAGAGGAGATTAATCCAAGGGAATCTTGATTCTTTCACTTGATATTTATAAATTGAGATTTATTATGAATCAAGATTTTTCATATTTTGTTTTCCTATGATTCTTTTTGCTATTCACTAAAGAGGAGACTTATCATTGATTTCTTTATTTTTATGACTCGAGTTTTCTTCTTAAATCAAGATTGTTTCCTATCATTCCTTCTATTCACAAAAGAAGAAATTTGTCAAAAATGATACATGGTCTTTCGGTATTCATGACTTGATTTTTTATTTTTGATGATTGAAATATTGATGTAAATTTATCCTTGTTATTTATCTTTGTCATGATTTAAAAATTTATGTAAAGGGACATGAACTTCAATATTGTATTCTTCCCCTCTTTTTGCCAATGACAAAGGGGGAGAAAGAATTGCTAGTGTGCACATCTCAAAAGAGAACCAAAATTTTCTAGCTTGCACAATTCAAGAAGAAGCAAATCATGCTAGCTTGCACATCGCAAAGAAAAGCAAACTTGCTAATGTAAAATTTGCTAGCCTGCATGTTCTAAAATGATATAAATCTTGCATTCCTTTTCAAAAAACTTGCTAGCTTGAACATTGCAAAGAAAAGAAAACATACTATCTTGCATATCTTAAAAGATGCAAAAGTTTTGCTAACTTTCATATATGAAAAACTTGCTAGCTTGCATGATGATATATGCAATGATGTTTCAAAAACATAAAATTATATTTATAATGCAATGATTTGAAATTATATCTCAAAAACTTGCTAGTTGCACTTCTCCTTTTTGTTGATGACAAAGGAACACAAATTATCATGACGATCATGCATGGAATAATGTATTGAAATTTTGATTATACATAATTTTATGATGACATGTTACTTGGATTCATAATTTATTTTTGAATTCAAGGTTCTATCAATATGGTATATTGATAAGGAGAGTTTGATTTAAACTCCGTGATCAATTGGTTGTCATCATCAAAAAGGGGGAGATTATTGATTCTCGGATTTTGATGATGAAACCAATTGATAGAATTATGATCTAATGTGCGTTTAAGTGACATAGGACTAGCTTCGATCATGTAGAGATAATTAAAGTAGGAAGAATCAATGTTGGGCTAGAGTGCTGTTAGGAATGAGTCGGCACTAAGAGGGGGGGGTGAACTAGTGTAGTGGTAAAATCGTCGATTTCAAAAAATCTCTTTCGTACAATTAAAACCGATCTCGGAAAGATACTTAAAATGGAAAGCATATGTGAGCATAGGCATAGTAAAAGCACAGTAAGGAGGAGAGGCAGTTTGCTATAAAAGTAAATTGCTCAAAGTAAATGCAAACTAAGTTTATAGTAGTTCGGTCGTCGTGACCTACATCCACTCCTGATTCCTCCTCCGTCGAGGCCACCGGCATCTACTATTAGTCTTCCTTTAATGGGTGAAGACCAACTACCCTTTTACACCCCTCTTCTCCTTTTCACTAGTTTAGGAGACAACCTTTACAAGCACACACTTCTCTCTAAATAGAGTTTTAAGTTTATGCTAGAGGAGGGGATTTCTCAAGTGATTTCTATAGCGTTTTCTTACTTTTAAACTCTTTACGCTTGTGTGTGTTAACCAGGGATGAGAGGGGTATTTATGTTGAATCTCGAATTTTGATGATGAAATCAAATGATAAGTGTTTATGATTTGATATGTGTATTGAGTGACGCAGGATGCTTCGATCAAGATGAGACAATTAAAGGAGGAAGAATCATGTTGGGCCGGTGGAACATGTTAAAGATTGGACATCGAGCTAGAGGATCGGTCGACATATCGATATAAGGCTTCAGGCTAGGGATTCGGGCATCGGGCCAAGAAGACCAAAAATTGCACCAAGTATATCAGAGTTGTGGAGGTCAACTACCCGATTGGGCAATAGGCCACAAAAGAGGATAATGTATCGAAGAATCAGATGAAGCGTCGATGGACCAATGACATGCCGAACAACATGATTCATGCTTAGTAATAATTGTTTAGATCGAAGTGTGTTTTTACATATGCAGGATTAATTACGACAGTAAGGCATAAAGCAAAATAAAGTCCCAGAGTCAAGAATGTGATTTTGTTGGGAGTTCGAGAGTTCATCGGAAGTTTGGACGTTTGTCCGAAGTTCTACCGGAATTGATCGAGAAGTCCAGGAGCTTGCCGGGAGTCCGTTGGAACAATGCCGAGAGATCGTCGGAAGTTCGCTGGAAGATCCTTGGAAGCTCGCTGGAAGATACCTAGACTTACGGACTTGTTTAGCTTATTAAATATCTTAAATTTCATAGTTAGCACATAATTAGGATTAGAATTGGGCCAACTCACTTAGGGGATAGTTGGGCCTAAGTTTGGGCTGTGTTGGGCCAAGAGAAAGGCCCAAACAGTGACCAAACAAGTGAGACCATCATGACACAATCTTCGAGACTATGTCAGGCGGTGGTACCACCTAGACACAGTCTTCTAGGCAGTGGTATCACAAGATTGGGTGGTGGTACCACCTAGTGTCAGACTGTAGGTGGTGGTACCGCCCGTACCTTGAAATTTCGAGGGTTTGAATTTTGGGCTCCAAATTTGAATCCATTTGGGGCCTATAAATACCCCAACTATTCCTACATGGATTAGCAAGAAATATTGAGTAATACCCTGATTCTAAAGTTGTAAACCTTAGAAAGTTGAGTTCCCTCCTCCCAAAGCTTAGAGAGAGTTCTAAGAGGTGTGAGAGGGATACCTTGTAAAAGAGGGTTGTAAAAGGTTATCTCCTAAACCTGTAAATTAGAGAAGAGGGGTGTAAAAGGGTAGTTGATCTTTGTCCATTGAAAGAAGACTGATAGTGGATGCTAGTGGCCTCGACGGAAGAGGAATCGGCAAAGTGGATGTAGGTCATGACGACCGAACCACTATAAAAATCTGGTTTACATTTCTCTTGTGCAATTTACTTTACTGCAAACCATTTTACTTGCTTTACATCCACTACACTCTTCCGTATGCTTTCAAAGTTAATACATTTATGAAATGATTTTTCATCCGAAACGGATTTAATCGCAATGAAGTTTTGAACCGACGTATGTTTTACTACTACACTAATTCACCCCCCTCTTAGTGTCAACTATTTTCCTAACAATTGATATCAGAGTTATGTTTTTCTCATTTGATTTAACACGTAAGAGAAATGGCTCTTTTCGGCTATCAAGAGGGACTTTCTCTCATTCGTCCTCCCTTGTTCAATAGGACGGAGTACACATATTTGAAAACTCGAATGAGAATTTTCTTGCTTTCTTTTGATTTGAAATTATGGAACATTGTTGAAAATAGTTTTCGAAGGTCTTCTCTTCTAATGAACCAATGGAATGATTTGGAGAAGAAAACTTTTTCTTTAAATGCTAGAGCTATGAACGCTCTATTTTGCGCCTTAGAAAAAAACGAGTTTAATCGAGTTTCTTCTTGCGAAATGGCTTTCGACATTTGGCACATTCTTGAAACCACTCACAAAGGCACAAGTAGATTAAAAGTTTCGAAGGTCAATCTTTTAATGCATGATTTTGAACTATTTTGAAGGTAGTCGAGCGAAACTATTGTTGACATGTACACCCCTTTTATGGATGTCATCAATAGTTTAAAAGCTCTTGGCAAATGCTTTTCTTATTTTGAACTCGTTAACAAGATTTTACGATCGCTTTCTAAAAATTGGGATTCAAGAATTAAAAAATTTGAATACTTTTTTGATCGAAGAACTTATCGGGTCTCTAATGACCTATGAAATGACATGCAATGCATATAAAGAACTTGAGAACCACCTTCCAAAGGACAGGAAGGATTTCGGACTAAGAACAATTGAAGACCACTCAAGCATAAGCTCAAGTGATGGTGAACTTGAACTCCTCACTATGAAATTTAAAAAGTTCATAAAACAAAAATTAAAGAACAAAAAGAACACAACTACTTGCTAAGAATGAAAGAAGAAGAATGTGACTTTGGATGAATTGAGCTCCTCCGAAGATGAGGAGAAAATCAACAAAGGCGAATAGGCAAACTACGCCTTAACGACTTTCTACAACGAGGTAAACAACTCAAACGAAACTCCCTTAGTTTACTTTGAAATTGCTTGATGTTCTTCATAAGTTGTTTTTAATTTAGTTTAAAAAATTATATAAATTTCTTTTTGAAAATTATATGTTTAATAACATAATGAAAATGGAAAATTTGTGGTCATGCTTATATGAAATCAATCACTTAAAATGAAATACATAAAAAGGAAAATATATTATCATTGGAATTAAAATGATGAATCAAATCTCTTGTTTAAAGAAGCCTTATGTTTAATGTGTTATACTTTTTTGGTCTTGATGGCTTTTATGACAAAATATAGTTTTCGATCTTAAACGATGATGCATGCTTTAACTTGGCATAAAAACTTGGGCATGTTTGTGTGAAATAAATCAAATAAAAAAGGGGGAAGGAAAACATTTTTCTTAAAGAATTTCTCAATCTCTACTTTATCGATCTTTCAAAAAAGGGATATCAATGAATGTATGTTTGTTATTTTCTTTGAATCTCTTGAAAATGATTTTGAGTTGACGATTTGAATTTGAATGAGCTTTATCTTGATTTTTTGAGATTTATAACTTGAGATTTCTTATGCATGAATCAAGATATTATATCATTTGATCTCCTATGTATTTTTTTGCCATTTATAAAAAGAAGAAGAGATTTGTTGAAATAAATCATGTCTTGTGGCATTCAAGATTTGATATTAATATCTTTCATGTCATGATTTTCATATGACACCTTTATATTTTTGTGATGACTTGAATATTTATATCATTATATTCTTTCCTTCTTCTTTCTTGTTTATAATGACAAAATGGGAGAAAGAAAATTGCTAGAATATCAAGAGAACCAAAATTGCTAGTTTGAATGTTAAATTTAGGCAAATTGTTAAATCTCCCAAATGCATAAATTCTTGTTATACATTTTTCCGATTATGATCTTGATTTCTCGAATTTTAGACTTGATCTCTCATTTTTTATGATTGAAATAATGATTGGAATATTGATGTAATTATGAATGATGATTTGGTATTATGCATGCAATACTTCAACTTATGATAATGATGCATGCAATGATGAAATATTCATGATAAAAAATTGTTTTGACATTCATGACTTGATTTTTCATCTTTGTTATTTATCCTTGTCATGATTTAAAGATTGTAGTAAAGGGAAATGAATTACACTATTATATTGTTATTTTCCTCTTTTTGCCAATGACAAAGGGGGAGAAAGAATTGCTAGCGTGCACGTCACGAAAAGAGGCAAACTTGCTAGCTTGCTCATCTCAAAAGAGAAGCAATAAGTGCTATCTTGCAAATCTCAAGAGAAGCATTGTTTGCTAAGTTACACATTTCAAGAAGATGCAAAAATAATCTATCTTGCACATCTCAAAAGATATAAAATTTTGCTAACTTTTATATGTGTAAAATTGCTAGCTTGCATACTCTAAAATGATATAAATTTGCTAGCTTTCATGTTCTAAAATGTTGCAAAATTCACTAGCTTGCATGATGTAGAATTTGCTATCTTGAACATCACCAATAAATGCTATCTTGCCTATCTCAAGAAG
>LVTN01002006.1:2463-14146 GCA_001649415.1 Musa itinerans | reverse complement strand
TGTCATCATCAAAAAGGGGGAGATTGTTGAATCTCGAATTTTGATGAGGAAACCAATTGATAAGTGTTTATGATTTGATTTACATTTTGAGTGATGCAGGATGCTTCGATCAGGATGAGACAATTAAAGTAGGAAGAATCATATTGGGCCGATGGAACATATTAGAAGATTGGACGTCAAGCTAGAGGATCGGTCGACATATCGACAGAAAGCTTCGGGCCAAGGATTCAGGCATCGAGCCAAGAAGAGTGAAAATTGCACCAAGGATATCGGAGTTACGGAGGTCAACTAGCCGATTGGGCAATAGGCCGCAAGAGAGGACGATGCATCGAAGAATCGGATGAAGCGTCGATGGACCAATGACGTACCGAACAATATGATTCATGCTTAATAATAATTGTCTAGATTGAAGTGTGTTTTTACATGTGCAGGATTAACTACGATAGTAAAGCATAAAGCAAAATGAAGTCCTAGAGTCAAGAACGTGATTTCGTTGGGAGTTTGAGAGTTCGTCGGAAGTCTGGACGTTCGTCAGAAGTTCTGTCGGAACTGATCGAGAAGTCCAGGAGCTTGCTAAAAAAGCTCATCGGAACTCACCAACAAGATCGTCATGTAGTCTAGGAGCTTGCCAGGAGTCCGCTGGAACATTACCGAGAGATCGTCGGAAGTTCACCGGAAGATCGCCGGAAGCTCGCTGGAAGAAACCTAGACTTACGAACTTATTTATCTTATTAAATATCTTAAATTTTGTAGTTAGCACATAATTAGGATTAGAATTGGGCCAATCTACTTAGGGGACAGTTGGGCCCAAGTTTGGGCTGTGTTGGCTTAAGAGAAAGGCCCAAATAGTGACCAAATAGGTGAAACCGTCGTGGCACAGTCTCCAATACTATGTCTGTCGGTGGTACCGCCAGTCTGGGTGGTGGTACCACCCAGACATAGTCTTCTAGGTGGTGGTACCACCTAGTGTCAAACTACAGGCGGTGGTACCGCCCGTACCCTAAAATTTTGAGGGTTTGAATTTTGGGCTCTAAATTTGAATCCATTTGGGGCCTATAAATACCCCAGCTATTCCTGCATGGATTAGAAAGAAATATTGAGTAAAACCCTATGATTCTAAAGTTGTAAACCTTAGAAAGTTGAGTTTCCTCCTCCCAAAGCTTAGAGAGAGTTCTATGGGAGGTGTGAGAGGGATACCTTGTAAAAGAGGGTTGTAAAAGGTTGTCTCCTAAACTTGTGAAAAGGAGAAGAGATGTGTAAAAGGGTAGTTAGCCTTTGCCCATTAAAAGAAGACCGATAATGGATGCCGGTGGCCTCGACGGAAGAGGAATCTACGAAGTGGATGTAGGTCACGACGATCGAACCACTATAAAAATTTGGTTTGCGTTTCTCTTGTGGAATTTACTTTACTGCAAACCACTTTACTTGCTTTACATCCACTATGCTCTTCCATACGCTTTCAAAGTTAATACCTTTATGAAATAGTTTTTCATCGAAAATGGATTTAATCGCAACGAAATTTTGAACCGACATAATTATTACCACTGCACTAATTCACCCCCCCTCTTATTGCCGACTCTTTTCCTAACAATTTATAGGCTTCAAGTTGATTTAAACTTAGAGCCTAAAAATGTATCATCCTGGGTTTCTTGGGTATGAGTGGTACCACCGCTTGTGTTGGGCGGTACCACCGCTAGTGTCAATTTGACACTAACACTACACTAGGCGGTACCACCGCCTGATACCTTGTACTGGGCAATACCACCTCCCAGACTAGTGGTACCATTGCTAAGACTGGTGATACCACTACTCAGACTAGTGATACCCTCACTTGACAGTCTCGCGGAGACTATGTCTAGGCAGCACCACCCCTTGACACAGTCTCAAAGAATGTGCCACGACGGTGCCACCTCTTGGGTCACTGTTTGAGCCTTTCACTTGGCCCAACATAGTCCATACCTAGGCCTAACTGGCTCCTAATTGGGTTGGCCCAATTCCAATCCCAATTATGTGCTAACTTTGAATTCTAAGGCATACACTAGGCTAAATATGTCCGATAAGTCATGGTTTCTTCCGACGAGCTTCCGGCAATCTTATAGCAAACTTCCGATGATCTCTCGGCAATGTTCTAGCGGACTCCTGACAAGTTCTTGGACTTCACGACGATCTTCTTAGTGAGTTCGAATGAGCTTTTTTGGCACGTTCTTGGACTTCTCGGTCGATTTCGACAAAACTTCCGACGAACTCTCGAACTCCCAACAATATCTCGTTCTTGACTCCGGGACTTCATTTGCTTTATAACTTGATCACTATCATAGTTAATATTGTACAAATAAAACTTACTTTGATCTAGATAATTATTACAGAGCATGAGTCATGTTGTCCGGCATGTCATTGGTCCATCGACGCTTCGTCCGATTCTTCAGTGCATTGTCCTCTTTTGTGGCCTATTGCTTAATCGGCGAGCTGACCTCAACAACTCCAATTTTCTTAGAGCAATTTCCTCTCTTCTTGGCCCGATGCCCCAATCCATGGCCCGAAGCTTTCTGTCGATACGTTGACTGATCCTCCGGCTCGACATCCAAATTTATGACATGTTCTACCAGCCCAACGTGATTCTTCCTGCTTTAATTGTCTCATCCTGATCGAAGCTTCTTACGTCACTCGAAATGTAGATCAAATCAAAAATACTATCAATTATTTTCATCATCAAAATATGAGATTCAACAAGTGGAACATATTAGAAGATTGGACTGTTAGGATCGAGTTAGCACTAAGAGGGGGTGAATTAGTGCAGTGAAAAAAAATGTCGGTTTAAAATTCTTCGTACATTAGAAAATTGATCTCGAAAGATAACTTGAAAGCATATTTGTTTGTAGGGTAGTGAAGCCAAGTAAGGAGGAAGTGAAGCAATTGTAAAGTAAGTAAATGACAATAATAGAAATGCAAACCAGAATTTATAGTGGTTCAGTCGTTGTGAACTATATCCACTTCTGATTCCTCCTTCGTCAAGGTCACCAGCGTCCACTAATGATCTTCCTTCAATAGGTGAAGACTAACCACCTCTTTACAGCTCTTTCTCATTTTCATGGGTTTAGGAGATAACCCTTACAAGCCTCACACCTCTCTTGAATGATCACAATACTAGAAAGGGAAGCGGAGGACTCTTTGCACTTTTACAACACTTTTAACACCCCAAGATTTCAAGATATTGTTCACACTTTCATGCACTTTAATGTAGAAATGGGTGGGGTATTTATAGGCCCCAATGGCTTCAGAATTGGAGCCAAAAAGTATCACATCCTCGGATTTCGAGGTACTAGCGGTACCACTGCCATTATTGGGCGGTACTACCGCTTGTAGATTGACACTGGGTGGTACCATCGCTCAGTCTAGGCAGTATGACCACCTGACAGAGCTTTAGAGACCAAGCTTTCGTGGTACCACTACTTGACAACATTAATTGTCGGTAGTACCACTGCCCAAAGCACTTGGGAGACTGAGTCCTAAGTGGTGCTAATGCCAGTTGTGACTTCAGGTGTTGAATGGGGTGTTCAACCGGCCCAATTCAGCCCTATTAAGGGCCCAATTGGCCCTTAACTGAGTTAGTGGGATTACCTCTCAATCCTAACTCAACTTATGGTCTAACTACGATCAAGGCAAGCAATCTCTGTCAAGTATGTCGATTGTTCTCTCAGCAAACCTCCGGCGAACATCTCGGCGAACTTCCGGTGAGCTTCTCGGCGAACTTCCGATGAGCTTCCAATGAACTCTTAGGGAACTCCCAACGAACTCTCGACAAACTTCCGATGAACTCTTGGCAAGCTCCCAACGAACTCTCAGCGAGCTTCCGGCAAACTTCCGGTACATCATCCGAATCTTCGACGTATCATCCGATCTTTGACTCTCGCCCAACATCTGCTTTATACTTTACCACTATTGTAGTTAATCCTACACACTTATCTCAACATATAGATTAGATCAAACAATTTACCAATTGATTTCATCATCAAAATCTGAGATTCAACAATCTCCCCATTTTTTTTAATGACAACCAGTTGATGACGGAGTTAACCTTAACTCCCCCTATCTATATGTCATACTTGAGAGAATACAAACTTGAATTCACAACCTTGAATTCTAGCTTTAAGCAATTTTAATTAGAAATCACATGCATTGTGCATCATCATAGTTTCAAGTCATCAAGATATTAAATATACAATAGTTTCAAGTCATCAAGATATTAAATACACAATTTCATTACTTTATGTATGATAAAATGCTTTAGGCATAGCTTTACATTACTACTTGCATGATATATCATCTTGATATAACCTTTATGATACTTTCATTATTGCATAGTAACATTCAAAAGTTCACAATATTAAGAAGAATCTGACATTGCATCTTTGCATGGTAACATTTAAAAGTTCTCAATATAAAAATGTGTCACAACATCAAAAGTTATCAACATTAAAGAGATCACAACATCAAAGTGAACACAACATCAAAAGTTCTCAACGTCAAAGTGTTAGGATCCCTTTATTTTCTAAGCTTTTGAATAATGTTTATTAAGTCTATTTAGTTTAGTTAGAGTCGGATAGATGTTTATTTAATATTTATTTATTAAAGAGTTCAAGTTCTAGTCGACTCTAGGTGGAACTCTATAAATAGTGATGTAATCCTTTCTTTTCGGAATCAATCAATCAATCAATCAATCAATAAAATATTTTGAAGTCTTTTGACAAAATCCGAGGAGGTCGATCACCTCGAAGCGATCAAGGAGGCTGATCCCCTCGAAGTGATCGAGGAGGCCAATCCTCTCGAAGTGTTCATCCCCTTTTCTCTTCTTTCTTTTACGATAAGACCTTAGGGTCTTATCATTTGGTATCAGAACAATGATCCTTACTGCAGTTATCTTCATCTTCAAAAAAAAAAAAAAAAAAGAGAAGAAGAAGAAGCCGCAGCCACCCTACTTCCCTTGCTTCGGGCTAGCCCACCCGTCGCCGTTGCTCTCTGGTTAGCGATCACTTCCGCCGCTGCTTGCCGGCCAACGGAACACCATTGCCACTGTTGCTGCTCAACCAGCAGCCATCACCACCGCCATTGCCCCCCTCCGGCTAGCAACCTTCCCTCCTCGTTGTAACATCCCTTATTTCTAAATTTGTGCATAAATTTTTAGTTGTAATGTAAGAATCCATGTTAAATTTGATAAAAGAGCCAAAGTATAAATCTGAGGACCTATATGTAAACCTTGAGGACCTAATCATAAATATATTAATGCAAGGACTAAACTGCAAAATATACAAAATTACAAATCCCGCCGTTTGTAACATCACCCATTTTTGAAAATTTTATAAATGCTTGTTTGTAAATATGAGGATTAGCTAATAATTCTTTTGTATTAAATAATTTTATATTAAAAGTTTATGACTAGGGACCTAAATGTGAATATTAAAAATTTAAGATGATTTATGCAAGATTTAGATTTAAGTTAAAAAAAAAAAAAATTGATGGACAAGTGTCACTAGCTAACCTAAGTAGGCCACCCATGTTGGTTCTATTGATGACACCTAGCCCCTTTTCATGTATGTTTGCCATCTTGCAACTAGCCAAAAGTAATTAAATGAGAGATTAAAGGAAACTTAACCAAATAGGGATTCTTGCTGCAACGTTGGTTTGAGATGAGAAAGGAATTGAAGAAGAAGAAGAAGAAAAAGCTTTGTTTTGACTTGAGGTTTTGCATCAATTCTACACTTTTGGGACTCAAATTTATTTAAGGCAAGTGTTTTAACCCATCCTAGAGATAAATTTTGATTTTTGTTTTCACCTTGATTTTGAGAAAATTGGAAGATTGTGGCTGCATGTAAGATATCTATGCCGTTTATACATCAAATGTTGAATCTGAAATTTTTCAGATTTTCACCTTCCAGTACTCGTGTGGCCATAACTTTTTGCACCAAATTCAGATTGAGGAAAAACCTCTTTCATATGAAAGAAGACTTATAGAGCTTTTATTTGATATATCAATTGAAATATTTGGGGCAAATTTACCTATACAAACATATGAATGAAAAGACCTCATGTATTCGGTAAAATAGATACTACAGCTTCTGACCTTCTATTACTAAATTGCTCATAACTCTCTAGTTAAAACTCTGAATTATATAAAACTTAATTCTTTGGAAAATAGATTCGCATATCTTTCTTCTAAAACCTAATTTGGAAATTTTGAAGAATGTTTGCCTTCTGAAACATCTGTTTAAATTGATTTTATCGATTCTGCAAAATAGAGATGATCAATCCTGATCTTCCTTTACTCTATTTGTTGTAACTTCCTACTAGAACTCAAAAATTTACAAAGCTGAGTTATCTGAAATTAGATTGATACAGCTTTCCAATGACACCTATTTTTAGTGAATTGGAGCATGCTTGGTCACTCAGTACCATTCAAATTCTGCTAGAATTGAAAACTTTGTTGAGTTTTTGCCTATTCAAGTTTCATCCTATTGGAAATTTGATTTGTGCTAAATTCTTCTTCAATTGAGCTTTATATTAGTCTTTTGAAATTCTTATATTATTTATCCTGAAATTGTTGTATGTCTGAAATTTAATTATGAAATGCTTTGTTTGTATTTCCTTGTTTGATAAAGGCACACACATATTCCCGTTGTTCCGCATGTGCTTCCGATATGTGCCAATGTTATTGTTCATACTACCCTTTTGTACTCTGGTGTCTTGTGAGATAATGTGAACCTTTGCCAGAAATGGTAAAGGGAGATATGCTTAGAGCCTGCGATTGCTCTGCCGGCCCCATTGACTTCACTCAGACATGGGTAGATGGAGCTCCCAAACATGGGAGACTTATGCTTGGTGGTCATCCAGAAATGGATGAATCACATTATGTATGTGGTCCCACAGCGCCCTCTATGTTCTTGATATGATGTCCAAAGCTTTACTTATGAGTTTATTTTTATGCTTTGGATAAAAATGGAATGCATGCTACATCAAAAATGACATACAAGCTTGTGCTTATTATTCGGTTCACTTGTTATACTTTGAAGTCTTTCGTATGTCATTGTTATGCTCCCAAACACTCTTACGCATTTGATATGCACTTAAATGCTTCATGTGCCATTTGATACATGCCTAAATGCTTCTTTTACTAATGAAATGTTCCAATTTGCTTTCTCTTGTTGTTATGTCTAACGCCTGTTTTCGAATAAGGTAACCCTTTGTGATTTTATATCAAATGAAATGATTTCAAATGAACACTTGTATTTCTGCTATTGTATCTTGATACAAAGCCTACTTGAACTTCTCCTAACGCCATGGATATGTTAGTCACTTGCTGAGCTCTTTATGCTCACCCCGTTGCTATATAAATTTTTCAGCGTAGCTTGTCATGCACTGAAAAGCTAGAATTGGGTTGAAGTAGTGAAAGACGAGAAGATTTTTGGGCTAATCTTTATTGGTTGATAGGTTTTTGTTGTATAGTATACTTTACTTCTGATGTAATGTTAAGGATATGTTGATACTTGTGTGTTGTAAAAGTTTAAAGAATCGCTCATGTTTATGGAACGATAAGTTTAAGTTGTATAAGTATATGAACTCATGGTAAATACTATCTTTTTGTGATTGTATATATTTCTATGATTATGGATTTGTGTTGTGGTTGATGTTTAGTTGAGTTGGCCTTTGGGTTTTATGAATCTCTGAGTGAAGTAGAGTAAGACTTATGAAATATACAGGTTTATGAATTGTGAATATTGATTTGAATGGTTCTTAGTATTCTCAAATTGTTAGATTGGATCCTGGATCGAATTGACGATGAATTATAATATTATTGATTTTAGGGGGCATGACAGAGTTGGTATCAGAGCGTGATTTGAGGATTTCTACGAATTTTCATATGCTAGATGTGTAATAAATTTTGAGGTTTAGTGATTTCTATTTAGAGACTGATCAAAAGTTTTCTTTTGCTATTTTTTTAGGAAGCAAGGATGACAAGGTCATCTGGCTCTCCTGTTGCATCTACTTCTGATCAATTTAGTGGAATTATGAGAACTCTAGAGGCTATGACACAAGTAATGCAACAACAAGTCCGACAAAGAAGAAATAATGAAGCGGGAAATTCAAATCAGACTGGGTTGGGAATTGAACAATTTAAGAAGCTTAGTCCTCCCAGTTTTAGTAGTGACCTGATCCAATGGTAGCTGAACAATGGATGATGCAGATAGAGAAAATATTTGATATTTTAAATTGCCCAAATGATAAGAAGGTTTGTCTTGCTACCTTCATGCTAGAAGGAGAGGCTGAGAGCTCTAGTGGCGAACCATGAAGAGGATTTCTGAAACTCGACAAGAGCCAATCACTTGGAAGGTATTTACAGAAAAGTTCAATGATAAATATTTTTCAGATTGTATCAGAGAGCAGAAAGAATTGGAGTTCTTGAATCTCATCCAGGGAAATTTGACAGTAGCCAAATATGAGTCTAAATTCACTGAGCTCTCTAGATTTGCCATGTATATGATTGATGATGAATATAGGAAAGCAAGCAGATTTGAAAGAGGACTAAGGCCGGCAATAAGAAGCCGGATATCAATTTTAAAACTCCAGGTATACACCGATGTAGTAGAAAGAGCTTTCATACTTGAAAAAGACTTGGAGGAGATCCAAGAAATCGAGGACAAGAATAGTAAGGATAAGTTTGTTGGTAAAAGTAAGAGAGGAAATGAAGCAGAAAGAAGTAACAAGAGGGTAAAGGTACCTAGATTTGAGAAAGGAACTCTATCATAAAGAACTCTATCGTGTACAAAATATGGACGTAATCATGAAACAAGTGAGCCTGTTTTGCCTGTGGAAAGTTAGATCATAAAGTCAGAAACTGCCCGCTAAATAAGAAGAAAGGGCCACTACCCCCTAAGCCAACAGCCCATGCTAGAGTATATGCTATCACAGAATAAGATTCCAGAGCCTCTAAATCAATGGTTGAAGGTATTCTACATGTTTCTAATATAAATGCAAAAGTTTTGTTGTTTCTAATAGAAATGCAAAAGTTTTGTTTGATCCTGGTTCCAACTTATCTTTTGTTTCACAATATTTTGCTTGTCACTTGGGCATTCAACCTAAACCACTGGATTATTTGCTATACGTAACTACTGCTATTGGGGATTCCTTGACTACAAATCTGGTTTATCTATCTTGTTGGATTTCTATCGGAGAACATGAACTCCTTGCCGATTTGATACTCCTAGAAATCCAAGGTTTTGATATTATATTTGGCATGGATTGGCTATCTTCCTATCATGCTAGTATTGATTGCTATACAAAAATAATTAATTCCTGTATACTAGATCAGCCTATATTTTACTTTGAGAGTATTAGGCATGATTTGCCTCTTTGCTTTATATCAGCACTTCAATTGCTTTTGATTAATTAAGTGGGATAAAAGTGTTGATCGAGGATATCAAATCAGAGTGACGCAGCGGAAGCGTGATGGCCTCTATCTAGGAGTAATTTTGATCTTATCTTTTCATCGAAGGAGATGTGACAAATTTAGAGGACTAAATTTTTCTTTTAAGGAGGGGAGAGTGTAACATCCCCCATTTTTGTAAATATGAGGATTAGCTAATAATTCTTTTGTATTAAATAATTTTATATTAGAAGTTTATGACTAGGCACCTAAATGTGAATATTAAAAATTTGAGATGATTTATGCAAGATTCAGATTTAAGTTAAAAAAAAAAAATTGATGGACAAGTGTCACTAGCTAACCTAAGTATGCCACCCATGTTGGTTCTATGGATGACACCTAGCCCTTTTTCATGTATGTTTGCCACCTTGCAACTAGCCAAAAGTAATTAAATGAGATATTAAAGGAAACTTAACCAAATAGGGATTCTTGCTGAACGTTGGTTTGAGATGAGAAAGGAATTGAAGAAGAAGAAGAAAAAGCTTCGTTTTGGCTTGAGGTTTTGCATCAATTCCACACTTTTTGGACTCAAATTTGTTTAAGGCAAGTGTTCTAACCCATCCTAGAGATAAATTTTAATCTTTGTTTTCACCTTGATTTTGAGAAAATTGGAAGATTGTGGCTGCATGTAAGATATCTATGCCGTTTACATATCAAATGTTGAATCTGGAATTTTTCAGATTTTGACCTTTTAGTACTCGTGTTGCCATAACTTTTTGCACCAAATTCCGATTAGGAAAAACCTCTTTCATACGAAAGAAGACTTATAGAGCTTTCATTTGATATATCAATTGAATTTTTCAGATTTTGACCTTTTAGTACTCGTGTTGCCATAACTTTTTGCACCAAATTCCGATTAGGAAAAACCTCTTTCATACGAAAGAAGACTTATAGAGCTTTCATTTGATATATCAATTGAATGATTTGGAGTAAATTTACCTGTCCAAACATATGAAAGAAAAGACCTCATGTTTTCGGTAAAACACATACTACAGCTTCTGACCTTCTATTACTAAATTGCTCATAACTCTCTAGTGAAAACTCTGAATTATAACTTAGTTTTTTGGAAACTAGATTCACATATCTTTCTTTTTATACCAAATTTGGAAATTTTAAAGTATGTTTTCCTTCTGAAACATCTATTTAAATTGATTCTATCGATTCTGCAAAACAGAGATGATCAATTCTGACCTTCCTTTATTCTATTCATTATAACTTCGTGCTAGGAACTCAAAAATTTACAAATCTGGGTTCGTCTAAAATTAGATTGATACAACTTTCCACTGACACCTATTTTTTGTGAATTGGAGCATGGTTGGTCAATCAAACAATTCAGGAAATATAACATTCAAATTCTGTCAGAATTGAAAACTTTGTTGAGTTTTTCCTATTCAAGTTTCATCCTATTGGAAATTTGATTTCTGCTAAATTCTTCTTCAATTAAGCTTTATATTAGTCCTTTGAAATTCTTGTATTAAATTATTGTATGTCTGAAATTTATTATGAAATGCTTTGTTTGCATTTCCTTGTTTGATAAAGGCACACGCATATTTCCGTTGTTCCGCATGTGCTTCCGATATATGCCAATGTTATTGTTCATACTACCCTTTTGTACTCTGGTGTCTTGTGGGATAATGTGAACCTTTGCCAGAAATGGTAAAGGGAGTTATGCTTAAAGCCCACAATTGCTCTGCCAGCCCCATTGACTTCACTCAGACGTGGGTGTATGGAGCTCCCAAACGTGGGAGACTTATGCTTGGTGGTCATCCAGAAATTGATGAATCACATTATGTATATGGTCCCACAGCGCCCTCTATGTTCTTGATATGATATCCAAAGCTTTGCTTTTGAGTTTATATTTATGCTTTGGATAAAAATGGAATGCATGCTACATCAAAAATGACATACAAGCTTGTGCTTATTATTCGGTTCACTTGTTATACTTTGAAGTCTTTCGTATGTCATTGTTATGCTCCCAAACACTCTTACGCCTTTGATATGCACCTAAATGCTTCATGTGCCATTTGATACATGCCTAAATGCTTCTTTTACTAATGAAATGTTCCAATTTGCTTTCTCTTGTTGTTATGTCTAACGCCTGTTTTCGAATAAGGTAACCCTTTGTGATTTTATATCAAATGAAATGATTTCAAATGAACACTTGTATTTCTGCTATTGTATCTTGATACTAAGCCTACTTGAACTTCT
>LVTN01002005.1:24328-41238 GCA_001649415.1 Musa itinerans | reverse complement strand
TAAAGTGTATCCTTAAGTACTTGAGAATGACTAAGGATCTTTTATTGGTATATAGAGGAAGTAGCCTCAGGGTTGAGAGCTACATGGACTCAAACTTCTAGTCTGATGTCAATGATAGCAAGTCTAATTCTGGGTATATGTTCACCCTGAATGGAGGAGCAGTATGCTATAAGAGTTCCAAGTAAGATACCACTGTTGACTCGACCACAAAGGCGAAGTACATTGCTACAATAGAGTCAGCAAATGAGAGATTCTGGATGAAGAAATTCATTATAGATCTAGGAGTCGGGCCAAGTAGTAAGGAGTTGATTCCTTATAATGCAACAACTATGGGGCGATTACTCAAATAAGGGAACCTAGGTCTCATCAGAAGTGTTCTGAGGAGGTTCCAACTTATTAGAGAGATCAAGACATAAGGAGATGTAGCAATGGAAAGAGTTCCATCCGAAGATAACATTGCAGATCCACTGATAAAGCCACTATCTCATATTGTCTTTGAGTGTCATAGGGGTCTGGTGGGGATCAGACACATAGGTGATTGGCTTTAGGTCAAATGGGAGATTGCTAGTTATAGGTGCCCAACTAGCCAATCACGTGAGTGATGGCACATGTGACTTGACATGGAATCTTTTTGCTTATTATATTTTGGCATTTATCACTTTATATTAACTACTGCATATATGCATGTATATATTGTAATGTCCATGGATTTATGCAATGGGAAACGGATTGTGATGAGATCACGATAATGAGATCGATTCACTTTTAAACACAGATCCTAAATAATCTCGGTCATAGGTTACTCGAGAGGGACATCGTGATAACCGGACAGACTGATGTGCTGTATACCCGTCCATATAATGGATGTAGTTAGTCTCATAGCTACTCGTGTAGGGACACTAGGTTTACAGTACAAGTGCTCATTGGAGAATGAGTTCACTGATTGATCTGCTTACGAAATGCTGGATGGTTAATGATGCCTTATTGTCAGAGAGCGATTCCGTAGTCCTAGTGGTGTATCTGGTCCTTAGACTTGAGACACCAAGGATGTCCTGTATGAGTGCTCCACTCTTTGATACTATACTTATAGGTTTGGATGTCCCAAATCTAGTACAGTTGGTCATTGGGAGTGGCAATCGACTTTACGAGGGCAATTGAGCGTCGATAAAGGATCATCCACTCTCGACATCATGAGAGGAATATCCCATGTGTTCTTGCTCAGACAAATACCTGGCCAGGGTCATTCGGATTGAGAGAGAAAGAGTTCTCTGGGAGAATCTGTTAGAGCGAGACTCGAGAAGAAACCATATGGGTCTGACAGTACCACGCCCGATATACGGTCTCTAGGATATTAGAAGGATGAGGGACTATAAGAACATAGAAACTGAGGACAGAGAGGTCCAATGGATTGGATTCCCTGTATCGTCTGGGGACTATGGCGTAGTGGCCTAGTACATCCGTAGTTGATGAGTCAAGTGAATTATTATAGAGATAATAATTCATTAAGTTAGAAGGAGTTCTG
The DNA here is from genome assembly GCA_001649415.1 of Musa itinerans. Taxonomy (NCBI): domain Eukaryota; kingdom Viridiplantae; phylum Streptophyta; class Magnoliopsida; order Zingiberales; family Musaceae; genus Musa; species Musa itinerans. The sequence goes on along the minus strand of LVTN01002005.1, from coordinate 39,716 downwards.
ACAGGTATGACTCACGGCCAGCTCGATATTGGGCCCAGAGGGTCACACAAATATGGTAGGCATTGCGATGAGTAGAGGTTTGGATGTGAGATATCTGTCGCAGCTCCTATCTTATTGGATATCCAATAAGCCACTGAATTATTGAATCCCATGGACGAGATCCAATAAGAGCCCATGAGAGATTATTGGATAGAGATCCACTAATCTAAAAGGCTTGGGTAATTGGATGCAGATCTAATACCCACTAGGGGAGGATCCATTAGGGTTTGACACGGGGCTTCTATAAATAGGAGGGATTCAGAGCCTCATAGGCTAGAGTCTTTACTTGCCTCTCCTATTCTCCTCCCCCTCTCCACCTCAGAGCAGGCCTGGAGTTTTGAGGAGCGTCGTCGCAGCCCTGTTGTGTGGATCACCACTAGAGAGGAGGACGCTTGACCTCCTTCACCCTCTCCTAGAGATCTGCAAGGAAACAGAGATATACAATCTCCCTAGGTAATATAATCTATTCTATACGTAGTTTGTTTCACGGATTTTTACGCACCAATATTCGCACGACGACGAACATTCCTTTGGGAAATTAGGGATTTTGTTTTCCTGTTCTTCCACTGTGCATGTGATGTTGCCCCCAAGATTTCCCAACAGTACCACCAGATTAGGCAGTGGTATCGCCCAGTGTCAGTGCTACAAGCGATGGTACCGCCCAGCATAAGTGGTGGTACCACTAGGACCTGGGAAACCCGGGAGGAGACACTTTTAGGCTCCAAGTTTGAATCCGCTAGAGGCCTATAAATGCCTCTCTCATCCCTGGTTAACATACATAAGCGCAAAGAGCTTAAAAGTAAGAAAACGCTATTGTAATTACTTGAGAGATCTCCTCCTCTAGCTTAAGTGTAGAATTATGTTCAGAGAGGAGTGAGTGCTTGTAAAAGGTTGTCTCTTAAACCTATGAAAAGGAGAAGAGAGGTGTAAAAGAATAGTTGATCTTCGCCCGTTGAAAGCAAATCATTAGTAGATGCCGGTGGTCTTGACAAAAGAGGAATCGGTGGAGTGGATGTAGATCACGATGATTGAACCATTATAAAAATCTGGTTTGCATTTCTTTTGAGCAATTTACTTTAATTATAAACTACCTTACTTATTATACTCTTCTGTATGTTTTCAATTTAAGCATATTTATGAAACGGGTTTAATCGAAACTAAATATTTTTCAAAATCAATGTTTTTACCACTACACTAATTCACCCCCCTCTTAATGCCGACTCATTGCTAACAGTTGGTATCAGAGCCTCATTATTTCTCATTTGGTTTAACACCCAATATAAATGGAACTTTTCGGATGTCAAGAGAGTTTTTTATCGTTCGTCCTCTTATGTTCAATGGGATAGACTACACTTATTGGAAAACTCAAATGAGAGTTTTCTTGCTATCTATGGATTTAAACTTATGGAATATCATTGAAAACGGATTTCAAAAGTCTTCTACTTTAATGAACAAATGGAATGATTTGGAGAAAAAAACTTTTTCTTTAAATGCTAGATCTATGAATGCTCTATTTTATGTGTTGAGCAAAAATGAGTTTAATCATATTTCTATTTGTGAAACGACTTTCGATATTTGGCATATACTTGAAATCACACACGAAGGCACTAGTAGAGTAAAAGATTCTAAGATAAATATTTTGATGCATGATTTTGAACTATTTTGAATGAAACCATGCAAAACCATTGTTGACATGTATACCCGTTTTACGGATGTCGTCAATGGCTTGAAAGCTCTTGACAAATATTTTTCGAATCTTGAACTTGTTAATAAAGTTTTACGATCTCCTTCTAAAACTTGGGATCCTAAAGTAACGGCTATTCAAGAGGCCAAAGATTTGAATACTTTCCCTCTCGAAGAACTTATCGGGTCTTTAATGACCTATGAAATGAGTTGTATAGCACAAGACGAACATAAGAACAACCTTCTAAAGAACATGAAGGATTTGACACTTAGATCAAATGAAGACCACTCGAGCGAAAGCTCAAGTGATGATGAACTTGAACTTCTCACTACAAAACTTAAAAAGTTAATTAAATAAGAATTAAAGAATAAAAATGAACTTGAAAACAAGTTGCCAAAGAAGGAAAAAGTACTCAAAGTGACTTGGGACGAAACGAGTGCATCCGAAGAGCAAACCGATGAAGACGAAATGACCAACTTCGCCTTGGTGACTCTCAATAATGAGGTAAAAAACTCAAATGAAACCTCCTTAGTTTATTTTGAAATTACTTGATATATTTCATATGTTGCTTTTAAATTAGTTAGTAGAAATTATTAAATAAAAGGTGATCATGCTTTTCTTTTTCTAGCTAATTTTGAAAACGATAATGAAAATTTCATGTTTTATGAAAATACAACAAAATGTAAATCTAATGATTAATCCTATATATGTTTTTAAGAAAAAATAATGTGTATCTAAATTGATGAATTTCCAATGTGATTAAAAATACTTCATGTTTAATGAAATTATGCTTAATGATTTAATAATGCATAATGATCATGCTTAATGAGTTTATATTTAAATTATGCATGATGATTTAAAGTAATGATGATTTTAGGGTAATTTATGGTTTATTGATCTTGATGATTTCTATGATGAGATTTGCTCTTTCGATTTTAAACTATAATGTATGGTTTTCATACGAAAAACTTTAGCATACTTATATGAAATCAATAATGTATGGTTTTCTTACAAAAAACTTTAGCATACTTATATAAAATCAATCACTTAAAATGAAACACATAAAAAAAAAGGAATACATTTTCCATCTCTATTGATTTTTCGATAAAAGATTAATGAATCCATGTATATTATGCTTTTGTGAATCTCTTGAAAATGATTTTGATTTGACGATTTGAATTTAAATAAGCTTTATCTTGATTTTTCAAGATTTATAACTTGAGATTTACCCTATATGAATCGAGATCTTTTATCCTTGATGTTTCTTTTTTCTATCTTCTATCCAAATGAATAATGATTTTTCAGAATTATAATTTGTATGATTCATAATGAATTGAGAGATATTATACACGAATCGAGATCATTTATGTATTCTCTCATGACACCTTTTTGCTATAGGAATGTCTTTATCTATATCATGATATTGAATTCTCGATATTGATACTTGAAATTTTTCTATGAATCAAGATCTTTTTTTTGAACTCCCATGTTTCTTTTTGTTATTTACTAAAAAGGAGATTTTTCAAAGTGAATCATATCTATTGATATGCATGAATTGAGATCTTGTTCTTCTACGATTCTTTTTGCTATTCGCTAAAAAGAAGACTTATTCTAAAGTGACAATGAACTTGAACTTCTCAGTATAAAACTTAAAAAGTTAATTAAATAAGAATTAAAGAATAAAAATGAACTTAAAAAGAAGTTGCCAAAGAAGAAGAAAGTACTCAAAGTGACTTGGGACGAAACGAGTGCATCCGAAGAGCAAACCGATGAAGATGAAATGACCAACTTCGCCTTGGTGACTGAGGTAAAAAACTCAAATGAAACCTCCTTACTTTATTTTGAAATTACTTGATACATTTCATATGTTGCTTTTAAATTAGTTCGTAGAAATTATTAAATAAATAAATAAAAGGTGATCATGCTTTTCTTTTTCTAGCTAATTTTGAAAACGATAATGAAAATTGCATGTTTTATGAAAATACAACAAAATGTAAATCTAATGATTAATACTATGTATGTTTTTAAGAAAAAATAATGTGTATCTAAATTGATGATTTTCCAATATGATTAAAAATACTTCATGTTTAATGAAATTATGCTTCATGATTTAATAATGCATAATGATCATGCTTAATGAGTTTATATTTAAATTATGCATGATGATTTAAAGTAATGATGATTTTAGGATAATTTATGGTTTATTGATCTTGATGATTTCTATGATGAGATTTGCTCTTTCGATTTTAAACTATAATGTATGGTTTTCATACGAAAAACTTTAGCATACTTATATGAAATCAATAATGTATGGTTTTCATTCAAAAAACTTTAGCATACTTATATAAAATCAATCACTTAAAATGAAACACATAAAAAAAAAGGAGTACATTTTCCATCTCTATTGATTTTTCGATAAAAGATTAATGAATCCATGTATATTATGCTTTTATGAATCTCTTGAAAATGATTTTGATTTGACGATTTGAATTTGAATAAGCTTTATCTTGATTTTTCAAGATTTATAACTTAAGATTTACCCTATATGAATCGAGATCTTTTATCCTTGATGTTTCTTTTTTCTATCTACTATCCAAATGAATAATGATTTTTCAGAATTATAATTTGTATGATTCATAATGAATTGAGAGATATTATACACAAATCGAGATCATTTATGTGTTCTCTCATGACACCTTTTTGCTATAGGAATGTCTTTATCTATATCATGATATTGAATTCTCGATAATGATACTTGAAATTTTTCTATGAATCAAGATTTTTTTTTTGAACTCCCATGTTTCTTTTTGTTATTTACTAAAAAGGAGATTTGTCAAAGTGAATCATATCTATTGATATGCATGAATTGAGATCTTGTTCTCCTACGATTCTTTTTGCTATTCGCTAAAAAGAAGACTTATTCTAATAAACCATGATATGCTACTTGACATCTTTTAAGGTTTATAACTTGAGTTTTATTATGTAAAATTCCTTGTATTCATGAAGTATATCTCATCACCAAGTTTTTCTTGATATTCTTCATGTGATGATATGAAATCATGAAATGGTCATGATATTATGTTAATGCATACAAATGAGAAGTTATGATCATGCATAGTAGAATGTAATGTAATTTGACATTTTGATACCATCATGATTTAAAATAATATGATTTTTGATATAATGATATATCATGAATGCTTGAGTATCATGTATGATATGCCTATAGTGATGATTGATTTGTTTTTGGTATCATACATGAAGGATGAAATGTAAGGTTTTGAAATTATGCATATTTTAATTTGAAACTATAATGATGCACAAACATATTGAAATAAGATTGATACTTTACATTTGTCATAATTTGAAAATTGTTGTAAAGAGAAAAAGAATTACAAAATTATATTCTTCCCTTCTTTTTGACAATGACAAAGGGGGAGATAAATTTGTTAGCTTGCACATTTCAAAGATAGAAAAACTTGCTTGCTTACTTGCACATCTAAAGAGAATAAATGTACACATCACAATGAGAGGCAAAACTTATTAGATTGCTCATCTCAAAAGATAAGCAAGAAATGCTATCTTGTAATCTAACAAGAAGTAAAATTTCTAGCATTCCTATCTTAAGAAGCAAAAGTGAAAACTTTATAATCTTGCACATCTTTAAAATTAATGATGATTTGGTGATTAGGCATGTTGTAAAGTGATAAAAAATTTGCTAGCTTGTATGTTACAAAACTTGCATATCTCTAAAACTTGCTAGTTGCACTTCTCCTTTTTGTTGATGACAAAGGGGGAGAAGTTATGTTGATGATCATGCCTGGAATGATGTATTGAAAATTTAATTATGCATAATTTTATAATCATATGTTGCAAATATTCATAATAAAATTTTCTTTGACTTAAACTCAGCTTAAATTCAAGGTTTTATCAATATGGCATATTGATAGGGGGAGTTAAGGTTAACTCAGTCATCAATTGGTTGTCATCATCAAAAAGGGAGAGATTATTAAATCTCATATTTTGATGATCAAACCAATTGATAGTGTTTGTGATCTAATGAGTGTTTTGAGTAACGCAGGGCTAACTTCGATTAGAAAAGGCAAATCGATTAAAGTAGGAGGAATTGAACGTTAGACCAGAGTGAACATATTAGAAGATTGGACGTCAGGCCGGAGGATTAGTCAATGTGTCGGGAGAAGGCTTCGGTCAGTGAATTCGAGCATCGGGCTAAGAAGATTGGACATTACGCCAAGGAGATCAGATATTGCGAGAAGACAACAAGCTGATTGGGCAATACGCCAAAGGAGAGGATAATACATCGAAGGATCGGACGAAGTGCCAGAAGAACCAATGACATACTAGACAACATAGGATTTGCTTGTAATCGATTATGTCTAGATCGAGTTAGTTTAGAGTCTAATTGCGTCAGTTTAGAATATAATTAGGCCAACTCAATTATGGGCCAACTAAGCCCAAAATAAGGCTATTTTGGGCCAAGAGAAAGGCCTATTTAGTGACCCAAGTTTGGGCTACGTTGGGCTAAGTGAAATGCCCAAACAGTTAATAAATAGGTGAAACTATCGTGGCACAATCATGAAGACTATGTCAAGTGGTTGTACCACCAGTTTGGGTTGTGGTACCACCTAGACACAATCTCTGAGAGACTGTCAAGCAGTGGTACCACCTAATGGCAGGGTGTTAGGCAGTGGTATCGTTAGACTGGGCAGTGGTACCGCCCAGTGTTAGTGCTATAGGCGATGGTACTACCCAGCATAGGCGGTGGTACCGCCAAGACCCAGGAAACCCGGGATGAGACACTTTTAGGCTCCAAGTTTGAATCAACTTGAGGCCTATAAATACCCCTCTCATCCCTAGTTAACATACACAAGCACAAAGAGCTTAAAAGTAAGAAAATGGTGTTGCAATTACATGAGAGATCCCCTCCTCTAGCTTAAGTTTAGAATTCTATTTAGAGAGGAGTGAGTGCTTGTAAAAGATTGTCTCCTAAACCTGTGAAAATAAGAAGAGGGATGTAAAAGGTTAGTTGATCTTCGCCGGTTGAAAGAAGATCATTAGTGGATGTCGGTGGCCTTGACGGAAGAGGAATCAGTGGAGTGGATGTAGGTCATGACAACTGAACCACTATAAAATTCTGGTTTGTATTTCTTTTGAGCAATTTACTTTAACTGCAAACTACCTTACTTGTTATACTCTTCCGTACGCTTTCAATTTAAGCATCTTTATGAAACGAGTTTAATCGAAACTAAATATTTTCTAAAAATAACATTTTTCCCCCCCCCCCCCCCTCTTAGTGCTGACTCGTTCCTAATAGTTGGTATCAGAGCCTTGTTATTTCTCATTTGGTTTAACACTCAATAAAAATGGCTTTTTTCGAATTTCAAGAGGGTTTTTCTATCGTTCGTCCTCCTATGTTCAATGGGATGTACTACCCTTATTGGAAAACTCGAATGAGAGTTTTCTTACTTTCTATGGATTTAAACTTATGGAATATCGTTGAAAAGGGATTTCAAAAGTCTTCTACTCCAATGAACAAATAGAATGATTTGGAGAAGAAAACTTTTTCTTTAAATGCTAGAGCTATGAACGCTCTATTTTGTGCATTGAGCAAAATTGAGTTTAATCATGTTTCTATTTATGAAACGACTTTCGATATTTGGCATATACTTGATATCACACACAAAGGCACTAGTAGATTAAGGATTCTAAGATTAATCTTTTGATGCATGATTTTGAACTATTTCAAATGAAGTCAAACGAAACTATTGTTGACATGTACACCCGTTTTACGGATGTCGTCAATGGCTTGAAAGCTCTTGGCAAATATTTTTTGAATCTTGAACTTGTTAATAAAGTTTTACGATCTCTTTCTAAAACTTGGGATCCTAAAGTAATGGCTATTCAAGAGGCTAAGGATTTGAATACTTTCCCTCTTAAAGAACTTATCGGGTCTTTAATGACCTATGAAATGAGTTTATGGCACAAGACGAATATGAGAACAACCTTCTAAAGAACAGGAAGGATTTGGCACTTAGATCAAATGAAGACCACTCGAGCGAAAGCTCAAGTGATGATGAACTTGAACTTCTCATTATAAAACTTAAAAAGTTTATTAAATAAAAATTAAAGAATAAAAATGAACTTAAAAAGAAGTTGTCAAAGAAGAAGAGAGTACTCAAAGTGACTTGGGACGAAATGAGTGCATCTGAAGAGCAAAGCAAACCGATGAAGACGAAACGACCAACTTCGCCTCGGTGACTCTCGATAATGAGGTAAAAAACTCAAACGAAACCTCCTTAGTTTATTTTGAAGTTACTTGATACATTTCATATGTTTCTTTTAAATTAGTTAGTAGAAAATATTAAATAAATTAATAAAAGGTGATCATGCTTTTCTTTCTCTAGCTAATTTTGAAATCGATAATGAAAATTGCATGTTTTATGAAAATACAACAAAATGTAAATCTAATGTTTAATCCTATGTATGTTTTTAAGAAAAAATAATGTGTATCTAAATTGATGATTTCCAAATGTGATTAAAAATGCTTCATATTTAATGAAATCATGCTTGATGATTTAATAATGCATAATGATCGTGCTTAATGAGTTTATATTTAAATTATGCATGATTGTATCGCTAGTCTGGGCGGTAGTACCACCAATCTGGGTAGTGGTACCGCCCAGTGGCAAGGTGTCAAGCAGTGGTACCGCTAGACTGAGCGGTGGTACTACCTAGTGTCAGTGCTGCAAGCAGTGGTACCGCTAGGACTCGGGAAACTTGGGATGAGACACTTTTAGACTCCAAGTTTGAATCCACTTGAGGCCTATAAATACACCTCTCATCCTTGGTTAACATACACAAGCACAAAGAGCTTAAAAGTATGAAAACACTGTTATAATTACTTAAGAGATCCCCTCCTCTAGCTTAAGTTTAGAATTATGTTTAGAGATGAGTGAATGCTTGTAAAAGATTGTCTCCTAAACCTGTGAAAAGGAGAAGAGGGGTGTAAAAGGGTAGTTGGTCTTCACCCATTGAAAGGAAATCATTAGTGGATGTTGGTGGCCTCGACGGAAGAGGAATCGATGGAGTGGATGTAGATCACGACGACCGAACCACTATAAAAATCTGGTTTGTAATTCTTTTGAGCAATTTACTTTAATTACAAACTATCTTATTTGCTATACCCTTTCATACGCTTTCAATTTAAGCATCTTTATGAAATGGGTTTAATCAAAATGAAATATTTTCCGAAATCGATGTTCTTACCGTTGCATTAATTCACCCCCCCCTTTTAGTGCCAACTCATTCCTAATATGGTGAATTAGTGCTTTCGTAAAATTTTGACAATTTTGAAAACTCATTCGATAAAGCCCGTATAAAAAAATATTTAAACTTAGAGAGAAAGTGAGAGTAGTAGACAATTAAATCAATACGTAATGGTAATGAAAAATAGACTAGAAATGCAAACTAATTTTATAGTGGTTCGGTCATTCTAACCTACATCCACTCCCGATTCCTCTTTCATTGAGGCCACTAGCTTTTATTAACAATCTTCTTTCTGTAGGAAAATCTAAGGGTGACATCACATGCACAACAGAAGAACAGAAAATAAAAATCCTTAATTTTTTCAAAAATGAGTTCATTGTAAACTATCCAATCCCCTTTTCTCTACTCATAAATTTATTTGAGTCAAATATATTTTCAAAACAGTTTTTCATCAAACTAAGAGTTTCATCGTATGAAGTTTTTCGAAATCACTTAAATTGATCAGTTTTATCCGCTGCACTAATTCACCCTCCCTCCTCTAAGTGTCATTCTTGATCCTAACAAGAGTAGAGTACTTATATAAGACATCCTTAGTATCCTAGGTCTAAGAACCAAGTACACCACTGGGACAATAGAGTTATTATCTAATAAGAATGTATCATTAACCATCCAGCATTTCGTGAGCGGATCAATCAGTGAACTCATTCTCCAATGAGCACCTGCACTATAGCCCTAGTGTCCTCATACGAGCAGCTATGAGACTAACAGCCTCCATCATATTGATGGGTATACAATACACAAATCTATCCGGTTATCTCGATATCCTTTTCGAGTAATCTATGACCAGGATTATTTAAAATCTGTGTTTAAAGGTGAATCGATCTCATTATCATGATCTCATCACGATCTGATTCTCATTGCATAGATCCATGGACATTACAATATATATATATTCATACAATAAGCAATATAAAGTGATAAAATATCAAATAATATAATAAGCAAAAAGAGTGTGTGTCATGTCACACGTGCCATCACTCACATGATTGACTTGCAGGACACCTATGACTAGCATTCAGACTAGGCGGTAGAACCACTTGAGGCTTGGCCTAGTCTGGGCGGTGGTACCACCGGCAAGTAATGCTACCAAGCGATGGTACCATCCTGTTAGGCGGTGGTACCGCCAGAGCCTAGTCTCCAAGGCTCTGTTAGACGATGGTACCGCCTAGTGTCAATCTACTAGCGGTGGTACCGCCCAATAATGGCGGTGGTACCGCTAGTACCTTAGAAGCCGAGGATGAGATACTTTTTTGCTCCATTTTTAAAGTCATTGGGGCCTATAAATACTCCCTCTTTCTTGCATGAAAGGGCACGAAAGTATGAACAAAAGTCTTAAGATTTTGGGTTATAAAAGTGTTGAAAAAGTGCTAAGGTGTGATGCTTCTAAAGGTTGTCTCCTAAACTTGTGAAAGGGAGAAAGAGTTGTAAGAGGGTAGTTGGTCTTTTCCCATTAAAGGAAGACCATTAGTGGACGTCGGTGGCCTCAATAGAAGAGGAATCGGGAGTGGACTTAGGTCACGACGATCAAAACACTATAAATCTGGTTTATACTTTCTTTCTGCATTTCATTGCTATTACATTATTAGTTAATTGCTTAGTTCACTTATTCTAAGTCAATCACGCTTTCATTATCGTTTTCATCTAACGAAGATTTTTTAAAACCGACATTTATATCGAAAGCACTAATTCACCCCCCCCTCTTAGTGCCGACTTGATCCTAACACAAATAATATAAAAACTTTAAGGCTTTAAATTTGTGGATATAAATTCAAAACTTTTATAATGAAAGATTCTAAATCTATTATTAGTTTTTTTCTCAAAAGTCTTTTTTATTATAAATCATATGATGTCCTTTGGTGAATACCTAAAAGATCAAATAGTTGTAGAAAAGTTTTATAGAATATATCTCCAAAATTTGATATGATTTCTACTTCTATAGAAGAAGCTAGAGATATAAGTATATTATCTATTGATGAATTAGTAGACTCACTTTTAGTTCATGAACAAAAAATGAACATATCTCTAGATGAAACTTTAGAATATGCTCTTCAAATAAAGATAGATTAGAAGAATAACCAAAAGAAAAATTCACAAACTAGATCTCCAGAGAGAGATCAAAATGGTAGAGGTCTTGAATAATCTAACACTCGAGGGAGAGGATGAGGCCGATCAAATTCGGGTTAAAGGAACTCCAATAAAGGTAACAAAGAATTTAATCAATGATTTTGTCACAAAAAAATAGATATATTAAAAAAAATTACTTGTTCAAAAATAAAAATCTAAATATTCCTCTCTACTCTTATAATAAAAATATGGTCATCTTGAAAAGAATTATTGGAACAAAAATCAAGCAAATTATCCAGAAGAAAATAATAGTGGAAAAGGATGAAAAAATATTTTCTTTATGGCATTTGATAAAGAATATTATAAAACTATTTGGTTTTTAGATAATGGATGTAGTAATCATATGATAAGAGACAAAAGTTTGTTTGAAAGGTTTGATGATTCAATTAAATCTATTGTATAGATGGAAAATGATAGTATAGTAAGTAGAAGAAAAATGAATAGTTGCTTTAAACACTAAAACTGATAAAAAATTTATTTATGAAGTGAAGTTTATTCATGGTTTAAAACAAACTCCTATTAGTATAGGACAACTGATGAGAAAAGGACATTATGCTATTTTTTATGATGAAAAATATTTGATTAATGATAAAAAATTAAAAAATTGATAACAATTGTGAGGATGGTGAAAAATAAAATTTTTCCTTCATTGTTTTCAGATTTCTGCTTCATGTATTTATTACTACTATTATTGACGAATCAACATTATGGCATAAAAGATATGGTCATCCGATAGACTAGAATTGTTAAATCAAAAGAATATGATAGTTGGTTTGCCTAAGATTAAAAATAAAGATATTGTTTGTGAATCTTGTATTTTTGGAAAACAACAAAGAAATTCCTTTCAAACAAGTCATTTTTGGAGAGCTAAAGAATGATTGAAACTTGTACATGCATGATATTTATGAGCCTATATAAACTATCTCACAGGGTAGAAGTAAATATTTTTTATTATTTACATATGATTGCACAAGGATAATTTGAGTATATTTTCTGAAAGAAAAAGTTAAAGTTTTCTATTTTTAAGAAATTCAAAGCATATGCAGAAAAGTAAAGTGGTTGTTTTATTAAAGCTCTACATAGTAAACTGAATTCACTTTTAAAGATTTTTTTATTTTTTGCAAGAATACAAACATTCATAGTAAACACAAGCTACACCTCATAACAAAATATAGTAGAGTGGAAATATCGAGTAGTGGTCGAAATTACCAGATATATGTTTTAAAAAAAAGTAGTACCAAAAGAGTTTTGGGTAAAAGCTGTGAGTATAACAATACATTTGTTAAATCACTTTCCTACCAAGACAATATAAGAAAAAACATCCTATGAAGCATGGCTAAACTAAAAGCCAGATATAAGTTATTTAAAGGTATTTGGTTATGCTACTTACTTTTATGTTCTTATAGAAAAAAGAAGTAAACTTGATGACAAAAGTGTTAAATGCATATTTGTGAAGAAGAAATTTATGATGAGATAAAAGGTTTTAGACTTTATGATCCTACAACTAAAAAATTAATCATAACTCATGATGTTATTTTTAATAAAGAAGAAATTTGGAACTCTAAAGTAGTTGAAATTCCAATAGTTGTAGGAGAAGCTGATAAGGCACATGATGCATTGCCTAATGTTAATACCTCACCTAAATCTTCTCATATTATGAATAATTCTAATTCAAGTTATTCTAGTGATACTAAAACACCTCTAAGAAAATTTCAGTCTTTCACATATATATTAGTATGGTGATTTTGCATATTTTGTTTTAGAACCTAGTTGTTTTGAAGTTGCATCTTAAAAAGAAGAATGTGTGCAATGAATAACGAACTGCGAGCTATTGAAAAAAGTAAGACTTGAAGTTGAAAGATTTAACCCTAGGAAAACAAGCAATTGGAGTCAAATGGGTGTACAAGTCAAAATTTAATGTTGATGGCTCATTGCAAAAATATGAAGCATGTTTAGTTGCCAAAGGGTATGCTCAGATTTTAGTTATTGATTTTTTAGAAACTTTTTCTCCGATTGCTAGAATTGATACAACTAGAATAGTACTATTGGCAGCTTAGAAAACGTAACAAGTTTGTCAATTTGATATTAAACCAACAGTTGAATAGAAATATATAAGAGGTGGTTTATATCAAGCAGGATAAAGGATTTGAAATTAAAGGGCTAGAAGATAAAGTATATAAATTGAATAAAGTATTATATGATTTGAAATAAGCATCGAGAGCATGGTACAATGGAATTGATAAATACTTTTTAACATAAATTTTAAAAAAAATAAATGAGCCAATAATATATATGAAAGCCCAAGGTATGAACATTTTTATTGACTATTTATATGTGGATGATATGATTTATACTAAAAATTCATTAGATATGTCTGCTGAATTAAAAATAATAATGTCAAATTTTGAAATGACTAACCTAGGACTTTTACATTATTTTTTGGAAATGAAAATTATTCAAGATACAAATGAATTTTTTTATGCCAAGAAAAATATGTTAAAGATTTGTTAAAAAGGTTTCATATAACAACTTGTAAGGTAGTGAATACTCCAATGAATACAAAAGATAAACTTATATTAGATAATGAAATTGAAAACAAGATAAAGAAACACGTTTAATTGAATGGTTAATTTATCTTATACATTCAAGATCAGATATTATATTTGTAATTAGTTTGTTATCTAGATTCATGGACAACCCTAACAAGTATAGAATAGCTAAAAAAGTTCTTAGATAGATAAAGAGAATTCTCAATTATGGCATCCGTTATAAGTATATAAAAGATTTTAAGATATATTCTTATATTAATTGTGATTAGGTCAGTTATGCTAACGATAGAAAAAACACATCAAGATTTGTATTTAGCCTTGGTTTAGGAATAATTTCATAGATAATAAAATAGTAAGAATGTTTTGCTCTCTCAAGCTTTAAGGCAAAGTATGTTATAGCTACAAATACGATATGTTAAACAATTTGGTTTCAAAAATTCTAGTAATTTTTTAAAAAAAGCAAGATGTACTAACTAAAATATACTCTAACAACAAGTCTACTAAAAAAAAAGCAAGATGTACTAACTAAAATCTACTCTCACAATAAGTCTACTATTACAATGATGAAGAATCATATCTTTCACAAGCGTACCACATCAAAGTTCGACATCACTTTATTTATGACTGATTGAAAAAGGAGAAATTCAAATGGACTACTCCAACACCAAAGATTAGCTTACCAATATGTTTACAAAAGATTTGGCAAAAGAAAAAAATTATTTTTTTCAGGACAAGTTATAACTATTTTGAATTATGAGGGTATGAAACAAAAGATAAGAATTTAAATTAAGATAAATAAATGAGGATGAGAAGATTTATTAGGTTATGATTGATTTTTTTATTATTTAAAAAATTATATTTTATCTTTTGATTAATATAAAATACTCTTGAATAAATCAAAGCGCACCATTCCTTTAGTATCTTCTTTCTTTCTTTTTTTTTTACCTAAAGTTCTACATAAAGCTAACATCTTATGTTGGGGCACGCTTTTCTTTCAGCGATCGATTATTATCTCCCACGAGCTTTGAGTGTGACAATTACCAATCCTTGCTGCTTTATTTTCAGTGCTCGTCGTGCCGCCATGACGGCATCTGCAGCGAGGCTTACATTATGATAGCTGGTTGACTGCTGTCGTTCCTTCTCCTTCCTCTGGTTTACGTGTTGTTACGTCCGAGCTTTTCCAGCGTCGATCATGTTGGTGTGTCCGTCGGCATTGCATGTAGAGTGATCGTTTGTTGTGACATGCTTCAACGTTATCAAATGTCCATGAGACTCAGACTGAGACTTCTCCTGGCTGAGAAGGTGGAGAAAGACGCTTATCTATCGATTGTCTGTGTTTTTGACGGAAGACGGGATAAAAGTAGCAGGTGGCGACGCATCGATACCTTGGGAGGAGAGACAATAGTAAAGTAACGGAGAGAGAGAGAGAGAAAGAGATATACATATAAATATATATATACATATATATATACATACATATATATATACATACACATACATATATGTATATATACACATATGTATGTATGCATACATATGTATGTATGCATACATATGTATGTATGCATACATACATATGTGTATATATACATATATGTATGTGTATGTATATATATATGTATGTATATATATATGTATGTATATA
>LVTN01002005.1:4930-24124 GCA_001649415.1 Musa itinerans | reverse complement strand
GTACATATGTATATATGTATATATACATATGTACATATGTATATATACATATATGTATATATATATATATACATATATATATATATACATATACATATATATATATATACATATACATATATATATATACATACATATATATATATATACGATTTTGATAATTGCCCATTTAAATTTAAATTAAATATTTATTTTTTAAAAAATAATTCATAATAATGTGCACAAAATGTTCATAACGGAACTTTGATTTTTTTCAATCATTTAATTGTATATATAATGTATAATATAATATGTTGACCGTGAGGATGTTTCCGTAAAAACAATTCCTGTAAAAATTAAAATCCGATAATAAAAAAAAGAAACACATGCAGACTAGAATGACAAACTCTCCTCTTTTTCATATCTCATTCCATAAAGTGTCTTCATGGAGTATAGAGAGATTGAGTTGCTACAAAATTGAAGTTGGCATATTTAAAAATCAAATCATGCAGCTTATTAATAACTTGAATAACTTTGATGCCTTCATGATGATGATGACGAAATCTGATATTAAAAATGAATACCCTCATATCATTTAGCATGATGTAATTAAAACAAGCAACCAAAGTTTATGTGCTGCCAACATGTTCTTGAGCTAAATAACATAAAGCTTTCATATGTAATGTCCTCAAGTTTGTATGCAAATTGATTGTCTATGATATCACAACAGAAATATCACAACATAAGACTGAACTGATTGTGTCTATGATAAGTGCAGCAACACAATTTTGATGGACACCACAGTCAATGTATTGGTAGAACATAGTAATCATGCAATAGAAGTAGTTATTAACAAAGGTTATTATATCTTAAGAGGTAACAGAGATGCTCTGTCAAGAGATCATATTTGCTCAAGATCACAGCACTTGGTTATAAGATCAGAAAGCAGATATTTTTTCATCAACTAGTATGTCTGGTGGATCAACCCAACACATCATCAGCAAGGAGGTCCAGCAGAGTTGAACTGATCCGCTTCCATGCAACAATCACACTTGACCACATTTTCTCAAGCATGCGACTCCCTCTTCCTGGTATTCTTGCCGTGTTATCCAGAACTCTGGTGTGTCCTGCTCGTTCAAGCAAACTTTTTAGCAGTAGGTTGAGATCAGAAGTTATGTTTAACTTTTTGACTTTAAAACAATGCTGTGTAGGCTTAATCAGATGTTCCGTAAACTACTCATACAAAACCAATTGTGTATATAATACTAGAGAATCTGCAAGATTTATGAATTAGTTCCAATCATATATCATGTAGTGCATGCACAACATACTTCCAATATTCTGCCTGTATCACACTCAAGTAATGTACAGACAGAAGATACCTTCATGATTCCAGCAAGGACTGCACCTCCAAGGTAAACCATGTGTTTCCTTCGTGGAGGGTCTTCAATTCTCAACCTTAATTTCTGTCCAACCACAGAAGAAAAGCATTAAAATATGCATCAGAAGATTTTCCAAGCTTATCTTTTTTTTTGTAAGAAGCTTATTTCTCAACATTTTTCCACTGTAAAACAAATAGTAGAAAGTTGTTAGGCCTATCGTAAAACATCAGTACTTGAGCTAGATGCAGTCTCCAACAGTTATGGGACCAGCTGGTTTCGAAGCATCAAAGTCAAGAACAATATGTTGTCTCCAACAGTAAATACAAAGGGTTTAAGACCTTGCAGGCTGGTTGCGTTAAGATCTTGCACAAATGTTAAAAGATTTTATAATTCATATGCTAGCACCATCCTAAATCCTTGATTAACAATTCTTCATTTTGGAAAAAGAATTATGAAACTTAAGATGCAAACTTTAATGTCATGAGGAAACATGAAAACACAAATTGTGAAAAATGACTCGGCCACATTTATTTTAGTAGTACCACCTTTTTTTAACTTTGAAAATTTTAAAATCTCAATTATACATAATCAAAAGCACCTATAATACATAAACTCAGATAGTTACTACAGAAATGGTTTCATAATACAATATTTATCAAGTTGTGAAAAATGTATGAAAAATGATCGAAACACTAAGAAAATAAATGCCAGAAATGGTTTTTCTAATTGCAACCATCATCATTATGTTGTACAAGATTATTTATTTCCATCAGTAAGCAAAGCAAGGGTGTCAAAAACTCTTGCCAGTTAAATGGTATTTTTACAAACAATTGTCAGTTAAATTATAGCATTTACCAAAAGATAACCTGGACTCTGCGCCTTTCTTTGTTCCCACCTCAAAAACATGATCAGACAGCTATCTGTCAATTATAGATTGTCTAATGATTCCTGGTGGCACTTCAAGAATATGCAACCAGAACTGTGCAGGACTGAAAATCAAGTGGCTGAACAATATTGGGCTGATCTTATGTTTACCATGCCAGCATTAGTGCCAGGCTAGACCAGTACATACCACTCAATACTGATGTACTAACATACGGTACACTGAAAAGTACCAGTATTTCGAAGGTGCAGTGGAGGAAGAGGAGGGAGGGAGAAGAAGAAAGAGGAAAGAAGGAAGTGGAGACGATGGAGGAATAGGAGGAAGCACGATAAAGAAGAGAAAGGAAGAAGAGGAGGCAACGGAGGAAGGAGGAAGAGTTAGGAAGAAGAGGAGGAGAAGAGGAAGTGTACCCACACTGTAGTGACGGGCGATTGCACTAGGAGAAATGTTAAGGGCTTGCATTTGGGGCAAAGAGGGTGCTTGTATGTTTTTAAATAATTTTTTGATAGTTCATACCAAGGATCACCTTCTATGGTATCGAACCTGTTTTGATGATCTATTGGGCCAGTGCATACCGATCAGTATCAACGTACCATGTGTTGGTATGCCGATATGTACCGGTGTTAAAGAGAAAGAAAAGGAGAGATAATAGGAAGGGGAAGTGGATGAATAGTGGAAGAAGAGGAGGAAGAAGAAATGGTATAGAAGAAAGAAGGAAGAAGAGGGGATGAGGTGGGACGTACCTGGGAAGAAGGAATGCGACGATAACGGCATTGGCAGCATCATCACGAAACAATGGTAGCGACGACGGTGGCAGCATTGACACAAGAAGAGGGCTTGCATTTGATTTTCCTAATTTTTATTTTATTTTTTTAATTATGAGTTAGAGGAGCCATTGCTTTTTTATTTTTTTATTATTTGTATATGGATTGGACTGCCTAAAACGAGGTGGTTCGTGTATTGGCCCACGCTCGAACCGATATGTATTGCTCATTTCATACCATTTCATATTGTTTTGAGCGGTACAACAATCATTGGTTTAGACCGAACTATTAAAAATGGGGATGGTTCGCGTATCGATTCACGCCTGATTAGTACATGTCATCATTTCATAGTCTTAACTCAAACAATAAAATAAACAAATTATGCAAATTAAACATAATCCATAGAAGCTCAACAATTTGCCACTTGTGAAAGTAATGAATATTAGTGAAAATTGGAACAATGATATCACCTTCAATCCATCCTTATTTCCCTTTAGCACTACATCAAGATAACGTTCAAGAATCTCCTTCTCCAAGCTGTTCACAAATAAAAAAGACATCATAGGCATATGCATTCAATTAAGGCATAAGCATAATCTTGAGTATCAATTTAAAAACATTTAATAATCAATGCACTATAAGATAAAGATACCTTATCATAAAATAGGACATTAAACTTGCTTCTTAATTACAGATGAACTATCAAGCCGACATCAAAATATGACACAAAGTTACATACACATGAAACACAATGACTTAAGGATAAAAACGGGACTATTTCTTAGCAAATGATTTGTATAACCAAAGGATTTGTATAACATTAGGATGATCATTGAACTATAGATATCTTCATATTGTAGTGGTCATATGGCTACATGCGGCGGGAAGCTGCTAAAACATTTCTTTCTAAGATGACACCTTCTAGTGAAGAATATAATCAGTTTTCCCACCTCAGCACAATGATAAAATATTTGCCATTCTTCTATGGTTATGCTTACATTAAGAATAAAAGCATTGTTGAAAACAAGAGAGCCATGAAATGGAAGGGAGAATATGGAAACGGGGTAAAATAAAGATACTCGTGATGTGTAATTGCTACACAATAGGATAAAGCATTTATAGTTGGAATGATTTCATCTAGTCTCTGTATTAATGTTCAATGAAATGATAAACAAACTTTTTTTCATTTGCTAAGATGCCATTATCACTCTCAACCTCAAATTTCTAGTCAGTAATCCCCACCACTGTTTTAAGCTTATCCAAGAGATTTTGTATTAATTTCTTTTTCACAATTTTTGGTTAAGCATAAATCTTACTGGTGTAAGCTAGGAGTAAATGTATGAGTAACTAACAAAACTAGGAAAGTGCTGCAAAGGCAGACATATTGATGCAATCTGCCTACCCAGCAATAACATATGCCTCTGGTCAAATTCGGACATATAAATTATAACACCATAAAAATCAATATAGGGTTTTGGACTAACCGACTAGGTAATCCAGGATACATGGTGCTCCCTCCACTAAGAACAATATGTTGGTAGAGCTGCCAATGTTAAATCAAACCGAGTGAGAGAAGCACCAGATAATGAGCAACAAAAATTTAATTCTTATTTCTTAAGGATAGCAAAAGTAATATGTCAATAAGCCAACAATGGAATACTTATGTGATACAAGTTAAATTCCAGGAAGCTGTTGATGCATGATTAACAAATTCATAAGTACTAGTCAAAATTATGCTTATGAAGACATCCATCATATTATTGGCATATACAAAAGGAACAATGCGATAAGATTGTGGAGCCTTCCAAGAAAGATAAGAATAAACTTTAGAAATAGAAGCATAATTTTGGACATAAAGGACAAATAGAGGTTACAGTTCTTTTTCTTCAACATGATACTAATTAGCATATTATTTGATCAACAACTTCCATAAGAATATTCAGTCTATTAGAGGCTACTGAGCTTATTATCTGATATGATGCCTATGCCTATCTAATTAAGAGATAATTTCCCAAAAGAAAAATGAAAAAGCGGAAACATATTTGGATGATGTAGTTTTCATAGTTGCTCATAACATTCCCATCTTCCAGGAGAATGAAGATTAAACATTACCTGAGATGGCCAGCTAAACCCTACCAGCATATGCTTGCTCTAGTATGGTGTCAGTGACAATCTCCTCTGTTGAAATTAAAATGCCACAATTATTCCTTTTTTAATTTATATTTCATATGCATCCTCATAGCCAGAGAAGAACCCCCTGCCTCCTCTATTTTTGATCTCTACAGTCTGTATATCTCTTTCTCTTGTTATTCATAAGTTTCCCTAATTTGTTTAGCTTAGGCATTCTCTTAAACTGGAATGGGTGCAGAGAAAGAAATTTCCACATGTACTGAACTTGTCACTAACTGGTGTAACAATGTGCCACAAGAAAGCAATCCAGGCTAAAGACCTAAAGGTCATGGCATATCTCTTGATGATCAATTTAATTAAGCATTTTAAGCAGAACAAATGGAAAATGGAGCTATCTTTTTAGATAAACAAATGAACCAATAAAGTCTTCAGCTTAACCAAAAGATAATGTGCAATAGCACATAAAGCAAAAAATTGACTCAAAAGTGCCAGAACAATAAATAGTGAATTCAGCAAACAGACCATCAAGATTTGGGCAAAATAAGATAATATCAGAAATTTAATATGTCCATCAGTTCAAGATAGAATTTTTCAAGGCAGTGATAGTTATATAAATATGATTCTGTCATTTGTGAACCCATCTAACAGATTCTAGAGGAAGCAATATGCATACCATCATCCTATTATCAATATCCATTTCCTGAATGCAACGGAATGCCATGTCTGCCATTCCATCACCTTCGACATCAATAAGTTCCTACATCAAAGGCTATATGTATTAGCACTTGAAGTCATAGAAAATCGATAGGTAACAGATAGCATGTAAAAGGAAGGACACTGGATGACCAAAGCAGTAAAGCTAAGAATGGATGTCATAACATTCTTTTGCTCAGAAATTGAGACATGAGAGACAGTTGAATATATGATAGACATAGGAAATGGCTATACCTTGCCAGTTTATTCAAGCATTCATATACTTGATATCTAATATAATTTTCATATAAATTTCAAATGAAAACTAAAAGTAGGAGTAGCTCGAGCATTTATGCACTATATATCTAATTAATGATTAATTTTTTAAAAAGAAGCAAAAAATTTAGTTTATGGTATCAAAAAACAATATATGGCTTAAAAAAGAGAACTTTCCCAATAATTTGTGCTCTTTTCTCCATGAAGATTAACATAATATATTTTTGACCTTGTTATGCACTTCAATAAATTTGATTTAGATCTATTATCTTTTATGTTATATGTAAATGCTTATTCTAAACAACTCCTCACCTCCTAGCCGTCGCCCCTTTCTTCTCTCCCTTCAAACAACGAAGGAAAAAAGAAATAAAAAAAGCACACAGTTTATGGTTCCATTTTTTACATAAACATTACAATATATAAGTTAATACAATACATAAACTTGCATTGGAACTAAGAATGGCTTCTATTGCAACTGAAAATGAAAAAGATTATACAAAACAGTGAAACATATAACTCTTGGAACATGATAAAATTGTGTTGATCACAGCAAAATGTTATTAATGAATATACAAATGCATGCACATACTGGAGTGAAAAGGGCCTCAGGAGCCTGAAACCGTTCAGTGCCAACTTTAATAACTCTTCCATCTGGGAGCTAATCAAATAAGAGCAGCAACAAAGTTTGTTAGTACTGGGGTCAAGTAGCAAACTGTAATATAATATATGCATCTTACAAGAAAGAAAAGCATCAATATTGACAACACAAACATGGATGAGTATTATAAAGCCTTTGTTGTTTGTCACATTAAAAATTTCACATCATCTAGAAAAACCCTCATATCTTAGATAAATATAGTTTTGATTCTTCATAAGCAGCACATAGTTTAACAAAATAACATATATGAAGATGGATGGAAGGATTTGTTTCACTTAGTAATGATACAAAGGTCAATTATGATGAGAATACACAGAAAACCAATTATGTCACCAAGTTCTTCCTACCAACTGCAATTTTGGTCAAATAAATAGTTTATTTTCATTATTGCTTGGGTTACTATGTAATGCTAAATGGATGGTGTAAATTTTTTCCTACAATGTCCTATGGACATATAAATCATAATATAATTTCCATATCAGTATATTTCTGATGGATCAAGGACCTTTTTTTCCCATTAACCATCGTCTTAAGTATATATAATATGACACTAGTATTATACCAGCTAGGTTGCTCCCCTGCTCAATGATTGTTTTTAGCCAAAAGCTCAATTTCTATAAGTTATTCTTTTCCAAATTTTGACCATTTAAGTTTCTCCAGGTCTCCATTCTGCTCCATTTTAATAAGTTCCTGTAACAGAGAGACTGGCAAATTGAAAGCCCATTGACAGAAGATGGAAAAGGAATCTCAAGAGTATATTCTAATAACTCAGCAAGTAACTTATGACATGGAGATAATTACATGCAATCTTCTGGTCATGATAACTTAGTGAAGATGATTAGATGAGTACAGTTATAGCTAAACATCAGATAAGACCATAGTGTATAATTTTCAAAAATATATGACTACTTCATAAACTATTTAATCTATGTTACATCACAGTTCAGTCAAGTAGAATTATAAACAAAGATAAAATAAAATAAAACAGTGAATTAACTTATACAACTAAAGGCCTTATAAATCGATAAAGATAAATAGGACGCATTTTCTGAATGGAAAAGTAACATCAATAAACATGGTGCACATCAACAAATTCATGCCTATCCTCAAATCCAAGCCAATACAATTTTCACTTCCCAGAGAGCAAGACAGTGTGCCATTAAAAGGCTATTCTTTTGCAATCTTGGTGACCAAGATTATAGTCATGAAAATAATCTCTCTACTAGTAAGGATAAGGCTGCATGCATCAACCCTCTGTAAACCCCACTTTGGCAGGAGCCTCATGCACTAAGCTGTCTTTTTTTCGTCTATCATTCATTCATTTTTATCAAAAAGTAAAACTTAGATTTGACGAACAAAAGAAAGGCAAAAGAACTTTCAAGAAAAATACTTTGGAGACAGATATGAAAAGCTCTTGCTGATAAATATGAAGATGAGCTGAGGGGAAAATTAACCAGGTGGTGGCATGCTTGTGATAACAAGGTAATTCACTTACGGTGTAGTTCTTAACAAGAATAGTGGTTTCTAGTCCTAATTGATATTCACGCTTGTAGTCATAGCTGCAAAAGATTATTAAAGAACATGAGCTAAAATATTTCAAGATCATCTATATGTAATTAGCAAAATCAATTAACTAGATTTTGGGATCAGATTTACCTGATGTAACATAGTTTCTCCTTTATTTCCCTTACAGTTTCAAAATCTGCAGATCTATTCATGGCATACCTTTGGAAAATGATAAACAGTGGGATAAGTAGGACGAGATGGTCAATGACACAATATATTAGATGTTGAATCAGTGATAATAATGGCCATGGTGGTAAATCTTACCCTCTACGAGAGAGCAGATCAACAAGATATGATGTTATATGCCTTCCAGCTACATTCATTCTTTTTGTTAGATGTGGAAAAGAATAACCATCAACAACTGGCACCTGAACACAATAGATAACTAAATTTTGTGAAATTACCATATGTACTTTAAACAAGAGACGCAAAATGATGATTCTTTATATTTCCTCAACTCTATCCAGTACTACAGAACGTTTCATGTCATTGACTAAAGATCAACAAGTACCAGTCAAGACTATCTTCTATTTTTTTTAATCTTAATTTAGCTCACATACACAACATTAGTGCAAAAAGGCAAAGACAACACATGAGGCCCCAGGAATGCAGGTTCTAGGGCCATATCTCATTCTATCTTTACTAATATATTAGTTGGGATATGGAAACTGACAACAAGTGGAGTTAAGGGCTCATTTTACGGCACAACTTGTTAATTATTCACAGGAAAATAATACAGAAGAAACTAAATTAAATCATACCACATGGGTGACACCATCACCAGAGTCAATGACAAGACCAGTCAGCAGACCTATCAAGCAATACAGACAATTGAGAGAAAAGTGGTGAATGTGAGTAAATAAAAATAGAAAATGGTCTATATTTTGGATAGTTTTCACCAAGAAAGACCATGTACTGCATCCCAAAATTTGTGGTAATAATCTTAAAATGTAAAACTGCAATTCAAATTAATGATCTATGGCAATCACTACAAGATTGCATATGCACCTTGAGCATATAATGTGAGAACTGCTTGGATCTGAATAAAGACACCACTGAAGTTGTATTTCTCAAACATGGTCTCTATCTGTCCTACATGAAGCCAAACTAATAGTCACTTGTTTATAAATAACATTAAAAATAACACTTGAGATATTTTACAATACTCAAAATGGAGAAAAACTTGAATATAGTAATGAAAAGAAACAATGCGTACCATTTTCTCACGGTTCTTTGAAGGATTGAGTGGAGGATCTGTGAGTAAAATCTTGCATTCACTTGGATCTATCTGAAGTAAAAAAGGAAAAGGAAGAATCCTAGTACCATTTTAACTTTACGAAAGAGTAACTTTAGCGAGGACATATAATTTGTAATAATTTAATGCTCACATGAACTTTTATGAAAAGCTTTCTTAGGAAAGAGATGATAGCCTGGCCATAATTACACTGGGACTGGACTCACACAATTAAGAAATGTACCTTCAGTTCACTGTAAAATGCATGATCCCATACATGACCCATATCATCCCAATTCTGCACAATCCCATTATTGACAGGATAAGATATATCTAGTTGGTGACGAAATTCTGCACAAGCTGCTCCCACAACAATATCCTGAATGGAAGAGGGGAAGAGCACCAATAGCTTAAATAGTCTATATTTGCTCTATATTAAAAAAAAATAAAAAATTAATGAATAAGCTTTAAGATCAAAGGAGTGGATAAACAGTTTCATGCTACGTGGCATGAGATAACATGGCTCCAGTACAAACAGTTTGAGTTCCCTAGAAGACTCAGGTATAGTGTGTGTGAAGTACTTAGAAATCTTCCTTCTCTATCCACATGGAACATGACTGATTGACATACAATCCTATACTACAATCATCTACAAGATATAGTCCGAGTCCAGACCGTCAGTTCCTGCTCCACCAGTGATTCTTCATATCGAAGCAATGGCCTTCCAACCACACAAGGGAACACAGATGTCGGGAAGTTATCTTCAGCAAATCCACACTTCACATACTGCATTTAGATTCAAGAAGTTCAAGATCAGTCAATCTTGAGCCTAAAATAAAAAATAAAAAATTGAGGTTAGTTGCAACTGTGTCTATTGCTTGAAAATTAAAATTATCAAGTACTTGGTAGAAAAGTATAAAAGTTGCAGAACTGCAAAATTTAAAAGATAAGTACTTGGTACAAGGTATAAAAGTAAACTATTTATTAAGTAGAATCAACCAAAACAATTGAGGTTAGTTGTAACTGTGTCTATTTTTTGAAAGTTAAAAGTATCACTCAAGCACATAATAGATAAATATAAAAGTTGCAGAACTGCAAAATTTCCAAAATAAGTAAAAGTAAAATATTTATTAAGTAGAATCAACGAATAAGACAATAACCCCCATGTGAACAATTAGATCGTGCAAGCAATTCATGCTCAAGCAATAGAGGATACCTTCAAAAGCTAGACGACCTAGTACGACCTTTTAGATTGATTAGGGTGACATTAAGCTCCAAAGTTACAACAAAATCAAGAATGAATTGGACCAGTGAACTGGTTAACAAAGCTTAGAATGCAATCCCCCAAACACATATACACAGCGGAAAAAGGAAACTGAGAGAGAGTGGAAAAAATAAAAATAAAAATAAGAAGACACCACCGACATCAACATTTCATGCTAAGTTTGACTAACCCAACGAAGAATATATCTACCTTTCTTTTAATTCAGAAGTCCATATAGCAGAATATTCAATTGCTTTCATTCTCATGACAGATTGAATCTTCGGAGGCAAAATATTGCAGATCGGAACTATAATTTTGTTTTGGGTTTCTTCTGCATAAATTTTCATGGATCAAGATGACATTTTTACTGGGATCCATAAAAAAAAAAGTGCAATTAAAACCTTCGACCCAGCGGCTACATTAATGCAAACACTAAATCTTAAGAAAGGAGAGACGACTTATTAATAAAATATGGGACCTTTCTTACGTTTTTGGATCCGTTTACGGGCAATTCTTGCAATCGTGATGGAATCGCGATTGAAGTCTCACAAGATGAGAAATAAAATGCTCGATTTGAAAAGCCGAGTCAATATAGATTTAAACAAGGAACAGTTGATCGTGATCTTGATATGGCCAAGATTAGCCCAACCCCAGATTGCATCACAGATCAAAACGAGACAACAGATGAAACACACAGAGAGACCGAACGATCACTTTGTAAGCAATTGAAAGTGCGATTACCCCAGTGCCGTTGTCGCAGACGACAACCTTTCGGCTGTCCATTTTTCGCTGCTTCCTGCGTTCGCTTCTCCTCTCTCTCCTTCGCGCTTCTCCTCTCTCTCCTTCGCCTCTTCCACTGCTACAACTCCAAAGCCGAAACCGGCGGTTCCATGCTTGCGAGAGAACCCCCACAGCTGATACCCGTTATAATGGCTTTCCGTAACCTAAAGGTCCATTACAGCACTTGTAGCGGTGACCACGAAATATATATCGGCTGTACATGTCGTCGTTAGTCATATCAACGTTGTGTTTGTACCTATGTCAAACTCGAGTTTAATTCCTATCCGTTCCATTCTACGTCTCATCATCCTGGCCGTTCGTTCCACGACCTCCTTTTTTCTCTCTCGAAGGTCCTCGCACACAGACATGGCAGAAGCCACCTACAACAGCGAAGCATCAGCAGCCCATCTCTCGCTTCCGTTCCAACATCGACGCCCACCTCCCCGTCGCGCGCCATCCGATCCCCTACTTCCCCACCCTCCTCCAAGCCGCGCCTGCAACCCACCAACTTCCACCACCACCCTTCTACGAAGTTCTAGCAGGTAACGCCAGCGGCGGCATGAGTCGAGGTGGGGAGGCCCGGGAAACCTATCGAGGTGAAGTTTGATGAGAATTGATGCATACCTCGGATAATTCGTCTTGACACGAGTTGTCTCATGTGCAAAAGTGTCTCGTGATCCATGTAGTTCTGGTAATTAAAGGTAGTTTCTATACCTAAATGAGTCGTGGATGACTTCATGGGTGAGATATTTTTTATTAAATTCTATAAATATTTTTCATTAGGTTCTACATATAGGACATTGGTTATGAAACATTCGTTGATGAAACGTGTAGTATATGAGGATGTGCCGTAAGTGCTTCACTCTTGCTTAGTTTTTTTTGGTTTTTTGGAGGTATTTTCTTCTCATTGTATTCATAGTATTTTGTTTTAATATTTCATTCCTCTATCCCAGTATTTATGATATCAAAATCAAGTTTAATCTGAATTGATAAATGAGAAAGCATCATGACATGAAATAGTAATTCCATAAAGATTTCTCTAACCCTTTTATCTCTATCAATATGAACACTACTCAAGTCTCAATATAGGACTTAGTAGAGAATACATATGCTGATTAATATAAAGAAATCAAATTAAGGAATGAATGACTTAAAGGTATTATTATTCATTCAATAAGTTGAACATAAGATAATATTTTTAAGAATCATAATAGTTGCTATCTTAAGACAATCTTGGTTGATATTTCAGAATGAATTTCAAGATTCATCCAAGATAATTATAGTAAAACTTTAAACTCTTCATCGTGAGTTTAAAATTTTATTTATGAAAATCAAATAATCAATGCAAGATTTTATATCTTGAGTGACTTCAATTGTTGGTCAAATGAAATATTATGATAAATATCTTTATGATTATATTATTGTTGTAAAATTTTTGAGGAGTTAAACTCCAAAATAAATTTCATGGCTCATCGAAGGTGATTGTGGTAAAACTTCAAACCTAGAATAAAAAGTTTTATTCATGAAGTGGTCTGTTCATAAAAAGTTTTGGTTGATACCACAAAATGAATTTAAAAGTTCATTGAACCTGATTACAATGAAACTTTAAATCATTCATTGTGAATTTAAAATTTTATTCATAAAAAGCAATGAATTGGTGTAAAACTTTCTATCTCGAGTGACTTCAATTGTTAATTAAATAAAATCTTATGGTAAACATTTTTGTTGCAAAAGTTTTGAGAAGTTTAACTTCAGAATAAATTTTAAGGCTTATAAAAGGTGATTACGATAAAACTTCAAACCCAAAATAAAAGTTTATTTATGAAAAGTTTTTGTTGATACTCCAAAATAAATTTTAAGGCTTATCGAAGGTAATTATAGTAAAGCTTTAAACCATTCATCATGAATTTGAAATCTTGTTCATGAAAAACAATAGATCAGTATAAAATTTTTCATCTCGAGTGACTCAATTACCAGTCAAATGAAATCTTATAATAAATATATTCATAATCATACTTTTGTTGTAAAAGTCTTGAGAAGTTCAACTCTAAAATGAATTTTAAGGCTCATCGATGAGAAGTTTAACTCCAGAATGAATTTTAAGGCTCATCGAAGTGATTATGGTAAAACTTCAAATCCAAAATAAAAAGTTTTGTTCATGAAAAGTTTTTGTTGATACTCCAAAATAAAATTCAACTCATTGAAGGTGATTAGGTAAAACTTCAAACTCTTCATCATGAGTTTCAAATTTTATTCAAGAAAAACACTAAATTGATACAAGACTTTCTATCTACATTGACTTCAATTGTTAGTCAAATGAAATCTTATGTTGAGCATTTTTATAATCTAATTGATGTTGCAAAAGTTTAAAAAAGTTAAATTTTAAAATTTAATCATATCATTGTTGTAATTGACGAGTTAAAATAGATGAATTAGTGTAGTGGTAAAATAACGTTAGTTTAAGAAAATCTTTCGTACGTTGAAAAATCGATCTCGGAAAGTGTTTAACTTTGAAAGCATAGTAAGAGAGTAGTGGATGTAAAGAGCAAGTAAGGAGATTTGCAGTTAAAGTAAATTACTCAAAGAAATGTAAACCAGATTTTAGAGTAGTTCGGTCATCGTGACCTACATCATCTTCGTCGATTCCTCTTCCATCGAGGCCACCGGCATCCACTATCGGTCTTTCTTCAATAGGCGAAGACCAACCACCTTTTATAACTCGATTCTCCTTTTACCGGGTTTAGGAGATAACCCTTACACCCCCGCTCACTCCTCTCTCAAACTATTCTAACACTTAGAACTTTGAGAGGAGTTCACACAAGATTGTAGCAGCGTTTTCTTCCTTTTTACTCTCAATACTTATGTATGTTAACCAGGGATGAGAGGGGTATTTATAGGCCTCAAGTTGATTCAAACTTAGAGCCTAAAAACATCTCATCCCGAGTTTCCCGAGTAGGGGCAGTACCACTGCCTGTGTTGGGCGGTACCACCGCTTGCGTTGGGCGGTACCACCACTAGTGTCAGTCTGACATTGACACTGCGTTGGGCGGTACCACCGCCCAGTCTAGCGGTACCACCACCTGGGAGGCTGCCAGGGGGATACAACCGCTCAGACTAGCGGTACCACCGCATGATATAGTCTCGAAGACTGTGCCATGATGGTGCGACTTCTTGGAACACTGTTTGGGCTTCTCATTGAGCCCAACATAATCCTTATATGGGCCCAATTGGCCCATAATTGGGTTGGCCCAAATCCAAACCTAATTACGTGCTAACTACGATTCCTAAGACATATTCTAAGCTAAAAAAGATCGTAAGTCTAGTTTCTTCCAACGAGCTTCTGGCGAACTTCCGATAATCTCTCGGTAATATTCCAGCGGACTCCCGGCAAGCTCCTGGACTTCATGACGATCTTCTTGGCGAGTTTCAATGAGCTTCTTTAGCAAGCTCCTGCACTTCTTGGTAGAACTTCCGACGAACGTTTGGACATCCGGTGAACTCTCGAACTCCCAACAAAATCGCGTCCTTGACTCCGGGACTTCATTTTGCTTTATGCCTTGCTATCGTAGTTAATTCTACACATGTAAAAACACACTTCGATCTCAACAATTAATACTAAGCATTAATCATGTTGTCCGGCATGTCATTGGTCCCTCGACGCTTCGTCCGATTCTTCGGCGCATCGTCCTTTCTTACGGCCTATTGCCCAATCAGCCAGTTGATTCCGCAACTCCAATATCCATAGCACAATATCCACTCTTCTTGGCCCGATGCCCGAATCCATGGCCCGAAGCCTTCTGTCGATATGTCGACCAATCCACCGGCTCGACTCCAATCTTTTGACATGTTTTCCCCCAACACAACATGATTCTTCCTACTTTAATTGTCTCATCCTGATTGAAGCATCTTACGTCACTCAAAATGTAGATTAAAACACAAACACTTATCAATTAATTTCATCATCAAAATTCGAGATTCAACACCTTTTACAACCCTTTTTTACAAGGTATCCCCCTCACACCTCCCTTAAAACTCTCTCTAAGCTTTGGGAGGAGGGAACTCAACTTTCTAAGGTTTACAACTTTAGAATCATATGATTTTGCTCAATATTTCTTCCTAATCCATGCAGAAATAGCTAGGGTATTTATAGGTCCCAAATGGATTCAAATTTGGAGCCCAAAATTCAAACCCCCAAAATTTCAGGGTACGGGCGGTACCATCGCCTGCAGCCTGACATTGTGCGGTACCACCGCCCAATCTGGTGGTACCACTACCTAGAAGACTGTGTTTGGGGGGTACCACCGCTTGACATAGTCTCAGAGATTGTGCCACGATGGTTTCACTTGTTTGGGCCTTTCTCTTGGCCGAACACAGCCCAAACTTGGGCCCAATTGTCCCCTAATTGGGTTGGCCCAATTCTAATCCTAATTATATGTTAATTATGAATTTTAAGACATTTACTAAGCTAAATAAAGTTTGTAAGTCTAGGTTTCTTCCGGTGAGCTTCTGGTGATCTTCCGGCGAACTTCCGACGATCTCTCGGCAATGTTCCAACTGACTCCCGGCAAGCTCCTGGACTTCACAATGATCTTCTTGGCGAGTTTCGATGAGCTTCTTTAGCAAGCTCCGGGACTTCTTGGTCAATTCCGACAGAACTTTCGACGAACGTTCGGACTTCCGATGAACTCTCGAACTCCTAACGAAATCGCGTTCTTGACTCCGGGACTTCATTTTGCTTTATGCCTTGCTATCGTAGTTAATTCTGCACATGTAAAAACACACTTCGATCTCAACAATTATTACTAAGCATGAATCATGTTGTCCGGCATGTCATTGGTCCATCGACGCTTTGTCCGATTCTTCAATGCATCGTCCTCTCTTACGGCCTATTGCCCAATTGGCTAGTTGACCTCCGCAACTCCAATATCCTTGGCGCAATATCCGCTCTTCTTGGCCTGATGCTTGAATCCATGGCCTGAAGCCTTCTGTCGATATGTTGACCGATCCTTTGGCTAGACGTCCAATCTTCTGACCTGTTCCACCGACCCAACATGATTCTTCCTACTTTAGTTGTCTCATCCTGATCGAAGCTTCCTGCGTCACTCAAAATGTAGATAAAATCATAAACACTATAAATTGGTTTCATCATCAAAATCTAAGATTCAACAGATAAAACATGAGATTATATTTATAATGCAATGATTTGAAATTACATATCTCTAAAACTTATAGTTGCACTTCTCCTTTTTGTTGATGACAAAGGGGGAGAAGATATGATGATATGAGAATTATACATGGTAGGATGTAATATACTTTGATATTTTGATACCATGCTGATACTTATGATAATGATCATGCATATGATACATATAATACTCATGATTTTATTATGATGATGTATATGATGTATTACATATGATGTGAATCATGATTGTTTTGACTTGAATTCAAGATTCTATCAATGTGGCATATTGATAGGGGGAGTTTAGTTTAAACTTCGTCATCAATTGGTTGTCATCATCAAAAAGGGGGAGATTGTATAGTGTTTATCTGATCTGCGTTTTGAGTGACGCAGGAAACTTCGAACAGGGAGAGAAAATTAAAGTAGGAAGAATCATGTTGGGCCGGAGAGCAATATGTCAGAAGATTAGACGTCAAGCCGAAAAATTGTTTAATCTCGGATTTTGATGATGAAATCAATTATAAATTATTTGATCTTATCTATATGTTGAAAAAAGTGTGTAGGATTAACTACGACAGCGGTAAGACATAAAGCAAGTGTTGTATCGGAGTCAAGATTGAGATCTCGTTGGGAGTTCGAGAGTTCGTCGGAAGTCTGGACATTCGTCAGAAGTTCTGCCGAAACCAACCAAGAATTCAAAGCTCGTCAGAACTTGCCAAGAAGATCGTCATAAAGTCCAGGAGCTTGCCAGGAGTTCATCGAAACATTGCCGAGAGTTCGTCGGATGTTCGTCGGAAGTACGCCGAAATCTCACCGAAAGAGCAATTGACGCACCGGAACAAGAAGTGCTATAATTATGTCTTAATTATCGTAGTTAGAGTGTAAATTAAGTTAGGATTGGGAGGTAATTCTGCTAACTTAATTAGGGGCCAACTGGGCCCTTAACGGGGCTGAATTGGGCCGAATTGAGCAACTAATTCAACCCTTGAAAACATGGTTGGCGGTGGCACCGCTTGGAATGTAATGCCCTAGGATTTCTGGGCGGTGTTACCACCCAGACTGAGCGGTGGTACCGCTGGCAGTTATTGCTGCCAACAGTGGTACCACCCCTATCAGGCGGTGGTACCGCTAGAGCTCGGTCTCCGAGCTCTGTCAGGCGGTGGTACCGCCCAGTGTCAGGTGTCAGGCGGTGGTACCTATTGGATCTCGGATTTTGATGATGAAACCAATTAATGAGTGTTTATGATTTGATCTGTGTTTTGTGTGACGTAGGATGCTTCGATCAGGATGAGATAATTAAAGCAGGAAGAATCATGTTGGGTTGGAGGAAAACATGTCCAAAGATTGGACGTCGAGCCGGAGGTTCGGTCGACGTATCGACAAAAGGCTTCGGGCATTGGGCCAAGAAGAGCGGATATTACGCCAAGGGTATCGGAGTTGCGAAGTCAACTGGCCAATTGGGCAATAGGCCGCAAGAGAGGATGATGCGCCAAAGAATTGGACGAAGCATCGAGGGACCAATGACATGTCGGACAACATAATTCATGCTTAGTATTAATTGTCTAGATCGAAGTGTGTTTTTACATATGCAGGATTAACTATGATAGTAAGGCATAAAGCAAAATGAAGTCCTGGAGTCAAGAACGTGATTTCGTTGGGAGTTCGAGAGTTCATCCGAAGTCCGGATGTTCGTCGGAAATTTTGCCGAGAAGTCCCGGAGCTTGCCAAAGAAGCTTATCGGAACTCGCCAAGAAGATCGTCGTGAAGTCCAGGAGCTTGCCGGGAGTCCGCTGGAACATTACCGAGAGATCGTCGGGAGTTCGTCGGAAGATTGCCGGAAGCTCACTAGAAGAAAAATAGACTTATGGACTTGTTTAGCTTAAGTATGCCTTAGATTTCGTAGTTAGCACGTAATTGAGTTTGGATTTTGGCCAACCCAATTTGTGGCCAGTTAGGCCCATGTAAGGACTATGTTAGGCCCAATGAGAGGCCCAAATAGTGTCCCAAGAAGTGGCACCGTCATGGCATAGTTTCCGAGACTGTGTCAGGCAGTGGTACCGCCCAATGCAGTGTTAGTGTCAGACTAACACTGGCGGTGGTACCGCCCAACACAAGCGGTAGTACTGCCCGTACCTAGGAAACCCGAGATGAGATGTTTTTAGGCTCCAAGTTTAAATCAACTTGAGGCCTATAAATACCCCTCTCATCTCTAGTTAACACACACAAGCACAAAATATTTAAAAGTGAGAAAGCACTATTGCAATCACTTGAGAGATCCCCTCCTATAGTCTAAGTTTAGAATTCTGTTTAGGAGGAGTGTGTGCTTGTAAAAGTTGACTCCTAAACCTGTGAAAAGGAAAAGAGGGGTGTAAGAAGGGGGTTGTTCTTCGCCTAATAAAGGAA